>PVIW01000061.1:562425-816389 GCA_004026585.1 Noctilio leporinus
ATCCACTGATGGGCACTTAGGCTGTTTCCAGCACTTGGCTATTGTAAATAGTGCCGCTATGAACATAGGTGTGCATAGGTTCTTATGAATTGGTGTTTCAGGATTCTTTGGGTATAGTCCAAGTAGTGGAATTGCTGGATCAAAAGGCAGTTCCATTTTTAGTTTTTTAAGGAAACTCCATACTGTTTTCCATAGTGGCTGCACCAGCCTACATTCCCACCAACAATGTATAAGGGTTCCCTTTGCCCCGCATCCTCACCAACACTTGTTGTTTGTTGATTTGCTGATGATTGCCATTCTGACAGGTGTGAGGTGGTATCTTAATGCAGTTTTAATTTGCATCTCTCTGATGACTAGCGATGTTGAGCATTCTTTCATATGCCTCTGGGCTCTTTGTATATCTTCCTCAGTGAGTTGTCTGTTCAGGTCCTTTGCCCATTTAAAAAAATTTTAAAGCAATTTAACCATCAAATGCTGAAAGCATAAGAGGAGAAGGAGGCAGCCTAAGTGACACAGGTCCTCATCTTTCATATTTGGAAGTCAATAGAAAAGTTTCTCAATTTAACAAATCAAGACATGGTATTTATTATAAGATACTCTGGGGATACTGTAATATCCTCAGAACAACTGAACTCTGACTAGAGTTGAGGTTGCTTTTTGGGACTAAGACTGAAGTAAAGAGATGAAACATAAGAGTCCTGCTTTCAGTCATTATCTCTTGAGTTATTATATGTATATGTAACTTTAATTAAATTGACAGTAAATTAAAAGTAGATAAGTCAGCTTCTTTGAAAAGTAACTCAAATGGCATTTATTTATTACCTCTGTTTCGTGAGTAGAAGAAAAAATGGATGTGTGCTATTAAAAACTGATTAGAAACAAAATTATTTTTAAAATTGTAACAGTTTAATTTTACTGAAAATTATTCCAATAAAGATATGCAGGAAACATTTTAAATGTATAGTTTAATATATGTGAGGGCAATGTGAAGTATAAAACAAAGCTTGTTTTCTAATTCCTTTTGGCAAGTCTAGATTTCCATGCATTTATTTTTTTCATTTTTTTCTGTTTGTGTGTGTGTATGTGTGTTGTTGTTGTTGTTGTTGTTACCTCTTGAATTTCAGTTTTAGAAGACATCAGCAAAGATCTGCAATAGAAAACTATATTTTCCAACTAAGCACCTTACTTTGACAGAAGTTGTGGAGCTCCACAATTAATTCTTGCCTGTAGATCAATGGATTGCATAAAAGGCAGATCAACCTTGACAAGATGGAACAAATACAGTCATTAGTGGAATCCTAACAATACAGAACAATTGACTGTGAATTTAGGTCAGTTTGTCTGCTTTGAAACATTTTTCTTCTGTACTATTTCATACTTGACTAGTCCTTATTGTGTACTTGACATGTTTTCTAATTTTTCATAGGCAATTTGAGTCTTTATTTTTTTTTTTTTAAAGAGTATTTACCTAGGAGATCCACATGAATGTGCAGAACATGGATAGCATAGTTAACTTGAATTTTTACCACATTAGAGTAGACAAAAACTGCATACATATTCTGAGATTTTGGAATAATAACAATGGCTGGAATACAAGGTCGGTGTCAGGGGATTGTGGAGAGGGGAACAGGTCTACTAAAAGTGTGAGGGTAGAGCAGCATTCTGTCTCCAGAAGACAAGCGTATCTGGATTTGGAGTTAGTATCTCACTATAGAATATAAAGAAGGACAAAAGCAGATGGGAACCAGTGGTACATTGGGACACCTTTAAAATAGGAACTTCGGACTTGGCAAACAATGAAATGGGCTCACAAGGGACCTCCTTAAGTATACACAGTTTTACTTACCTTTTTAATAACATGAGGTCTTCTATAGATCACCATCTGATTGGGTTCAATTAAATACTGGAGTCACAGAACCACATGTTTGAAAACTCTCTCATGAGGCAGAAATTGGCCCTATTTATGTTAAGTTCCATTCTTTTAAACATTCAACAGAAAATTTTGCAGCTACTACATGCTGGGTACTATGCCAAATATTGGGAATAGAAAAGTGAGTGAGGTGAAATTCCCTCTTGCATGGAGTTCATACTTGGCTCCAGAGACAGATATTAGATATATACACAGGCACATGCAATAACATTTTGGTACAAGTTGTGATAAATTATATGGTGGAAGATCTATGATTTTAGGTTTTCTAGTAGCTATATTTTAAAAGGATAAAAAGATAAAATTGATTTTAATAAAAATATTTTTATTTAGTCAATATATAGAAAATATTACTTTTCAAAATATAATCAATATAGAAAATTAATGAGATATTTTACATTCATTTTTTATAGAAGTCTTCAAAATCTACACACAGCATATCTCAACTCAGACAACCATGTATGGCTAATGGTTCAATAATCAAAATGGTTGATGGCTACCATATTGGACAAAGGAGCCTTCTAGGGTCTTAAAACTTATTGATACTAACCATGAACTTGACCTAATTTTTTAACAATTGGATTTTATCACACAGGTAGAACATGACTCCTTGAGTGGTACACTCCTGACAACTTTAATTCCACTCAAGGCTGAAGGTGGTGGGTAAAGCTGTCATGTGAAAGTGGGAGTTTTTATAGTTCCAGTATACAGAACTAGAACTGAATTTCAAGGAGGTAGATTGTACTCAGAACTTTAAACAATGAAAACTTTCAGGAAACAAAGGAAAATACCCTGTCTTGTACTTCTTGTCATTGAAAGAGCAAAGTAGAAGCTGATGCCCATTTGGGCCAGGATTAGAAAATTCACTGAAGGTTTCTATCAGATGCTCTCTCAAGTTCCTTTGAATCATGAGATTCTGTAATTAAACTTGAAACTTTCTTCCAACAAAACACTATTTTTCTTTTTTGAGTTCATCCACTGTCTACATCAGTATTCCTTTTGGGCCTTCATTTAGACAACATTAGAAAGGGCTTTCGAAAGCATTTTATTTTCAGAGAAAACAAGTTTCCATCCATAGCTGCACAAACAACAAAAATCTGAGAATTTAGCCAACTATTCAAATAATTATAGAGGAAATGTAATGAAAACACAAGGTAGAAGTAAAAAGAAATAATTTCTTTAACCCTTGTTTCTTGACTTGATTTGTTAGTATAAGCTAGGCTTAAATGAATTTCTACCCTGCATGGCATATTGGACTCATCTACAATCTTATTTGACTGAATAATGCATGTTAGTGATGACAGCTCTTTTTTTAAGTAAAATTCTAAGTACACATTTGTATATGAAATTAGATAATATTTATTAATAGAAAAATTTTCTATATTCCGGAAATCATTAGGACTGGGAAATGCCTACTTATTATAGTCACTTCCCCCAAAATGTTAGAATAAAACATGCTGCTTCCTGTTTGTGGCCAGGAACGGACTTCCTGACATCCAGGCCCAGCTGGTGTTCAGCACTCACCTCCCTAATGCCGAGAAGGCAGAACTCAGCCAGGACTGCTAGAAATTCTCCCTGCTTTTAACCTGAGAAACAAGAAAATTAACCTTTTCTTGGGAAACGGAAGGACATAAAGAAATAAATTTGAGACTATGGAGAAGAGTGGGATAATGTTATATTTTTGCAATACAAGGCACTACATATATGTATTTATTTTTTAAATGATGAAGGTTAAGGTCATCTCTGAAAATCTGCAAATTTTCTTTAATTTTGATATTTGTTATTATTTTCAATGTGCAAGTGCTTTCTATATTGGTGGATAGCCTGTGATGAACTCCATCTACTCAAATTCATTCTCCATGTGCTCCACACCCTGCAGTCATGTCTTGCCTCTGACCCCACATATATACAGTACCCTCACACATGGGCATGTGGTCTCATGTGAGTGCATACACACAGACATACGAATACCCAGCAATAGAGGAGTTCACTCTGCGAAGGCAGCAAATTGACTCTTTGTGTTTTCAAGTAAGGTAACAGAGTAACTTTGGTTCTCTTTATTTCTTCTTAGCCTCTCTGTGTGCTATCAGTTACCAGATTCCTCTAAGGCTAAGTTCAAAGCCTTTAGTTCTATGCTCAAAGAGAGTTTTGGCCCTAGAAGGATCTACAAAATGCTAAATGGTATCTTTGTCCTATTTGGAAAGAATTTCACTCAGGTGAAAAAGAAATCTCACCCTGGCTGGAGTGGCTCAGTGGATAGGTACTAGCCTGTAAACCCAAGGGTTGCTGGTTTGATTCCTAGTCAGGGCATTTAACCAGGTTGCAAGCCAGGTCTCCTCCAGCCAGGTCCCCAGCTTGAGACAGGTGAAAGGCAACCATACATTGATGTTTCTCTCCCTTTCTTCTTCCCTCCCTGCCCTTCTCTCTACAAACAATGAATAAAATCCTATAAAAAAACAAAAAGAGATATCCTTCCTTTTTTAACCTGTTTGTTTAATTCATTTAATAAACATTACCTCTGAATACCCACTTCATGCCAGCCGCCATCCAAGGAAAGAAAACCCATTTCCATCTGTACTTAGTTCACGGGTAAGCAGGGGACACAGTCATCAAAACAAACTTTATTACAGCCTTACACTTCAGGTAATGGACAAATGTGCAAAGTGTCATGCAGTGGGCATGCTGTGAGGGAATGACACTCTGTCCATCTCCCAGAAAAAGTGGTATTTGATCCAGGCCTTCAAGAATACTGCACATTTCTGACACTTGGATGAGGGTGAGGAGCTGGAGCCTAGGCGGGGGGAATAGGGCAGGAAAACAGGGCATGTGTGGGGAGCGACAGATGGTGTGACATAACTGGGCAGCGGAGTCAAGGCTGCAAATCCAAGAGCGGGCAGGTTGAGAAAAGCATGTGGGCTGAATCTGTCCTGGGAACTTTCATACTTCTCTCTCAACTTTTGGAATATTTTTAAATTCTAGGTATAAGAATGGAGACTAGAGAGTCTTGTAGAACACTGACTTGGAAAATATGAAAAGCCAGAAGGCTACATCTAGGTGGTGGTAGTGGCTTCTTCTACCCACTCCTTGTCCTCCTTCGCCCTCTACAAAGTAGCAAGAATGCATCTTTTTGTTATAATTTTGTAAACAATAGTGCCTAGAATGCCCAGACATAGAGAAATTCGGGTGCCACTTTGCACTCGTTTTCTATTCAAAAACAAAATGCCATTATCTCATAGACATAAAATGTTAATGAGCTGAGCCTCTGTGCCCACTGGGAACCACCCATGGGCCGGCTCTACCATGGGGAGTTCTGGAGATCGGCTAGTAGAATATCAGAATTCAAGAGACCTCAAAGCCCTATTGTGGCCAAACGCCCCTTGGCATGAATAGGGATGTTCACATTCATGCCTGCAACCACAGAAAAAGGAGCTGGTCTACCATCCTTTAGACAATTGTGTAGTCTTTAAACACCAGCATGGTTATAGGCTTGTTTTCTCCTAAACTGAGACCGTATGTAGACCCCATGAGAAAGTAGCAAAATCTAATGTGAAACCTGTTCCCTGCGTGGGATGTAATATCTGAAAAACCACCACAATGGAAAATGACTGGTGAATACTGTTGGCTCTGTTGAGCTGGTACTCAGATCATAGGAGCCAACACCACATCAGTATGCCAGTCAAACTAGGCTGATCAGAGAGGTGAAGCGATTTTGTGCAAACACAGTCAGGATTCTTACAATAAATAGTCTGTTGGTCTGACCTTTGATAAAGTACTTTCTTATACAAAGGGTTCATTCTAAATCTTTGTTGTTGACTTAAGCCTTTGAAGGGCTGGGTAGCCGGCATCCAGATTTGCAAGCTCATAGTCATAAACATCTTTCTGAGCTCACATAAGTCCATCCCAAAAGCACCTGCATGTATTTCACAAAGGGATGTAAGAGATCAATAAATTGAATTCTGGCAAACTTAAGCTTCTTATACTTAAACTACTGTCTCCAAAATCTCCCAAACTTGTCTCAACTTTTTCCCTTTATAATCTATTATCTCATTTTTGATCCCTACCCCATTATTGATCTCCACCACTCATCTGTAATTTCTTTTTTTTGCTCAATCTATTCAACTTTTCTTTTCTTTCCTTTTTAAGATTTTACTTATTATTTCCAGACAGCAGGTAAGGGAGAGAGGCAGAGAGGGAGAGAAGCTTCAATGTATGGTTGCCTTTCACCTGCCTCCAGCTACAGACCTGGCTGGAGACCTGGCTTGCAACCTGGTTATGTGCCCTGGCTGGGAATTGAACCAGCGACCTTTGAGTTCACAGGCTGGTGCCTTATCCATTGTGCCATCAGCCAGGGCTCTATTCTCCTTTCCTTAGAAATGTCAACTCATTTTTTCTTATTTGAATCCTATCCCTATAGCTCTTATGATTCTGACTTTTCACATGATCTAGAATTCTTGCTTCAATAATCTCTGAAAACACAGATAACCCCCTTTCTTTCATTTTCATTTCAGTAAATATTTACTGAGTATCTGCTTTATGTAAGTATTGTGTGTTATGAAGAACACAAAGGTAGGTCAGGTTTCCTGTCCAAAAGAGATCACAGTTTAAAGAAAAAGTTAGTGAAGTAGACAAGTATACCGATAAGGCATGGCAAAATAAGGGGCTAAATCAAGGTTGAAACCCTTTGCTTTGGGACCCCTAAGAAAAATGGGGCTGACAGATGGGAGTAGCAATTTTCAACCATTTTTATCTCATGGCATACATAAACCAATTACTTAAATTCTGCAGCATACCAAAAATCTATTCTTTGCTGATCTATCAAACAAAAAATACTTTTAATTTTGAATCATTCACACTGGGTGGCTGTTGTGTTGGCTATTGTCATTGTTTTCATTTGACACTCTAAGGGAAAAGAGGTCAGTGGCCCTCAGTAAATACAGGTAACCCCAGTATAACATGGCACTTCTATAACATAGTTTCACTCTAACTTGGTTTGGGAATTGGGGGAAACCCTCATACAACATGGCACCCTAGAACATGGTTTCATTCTAACACTGTTTGAGAACTAGAGAAATCCCTGAACAACATGGAGCCTAGTAAGAACTTTTAAGAGCAAAAAACATCTCATTTGAAATTAGGAAAGTCCCCAAACAATATGAAATGTAACAAGAGATTTTAAGAGCAAAAGATATCTCATTTGAAATTTACAAAATTTATAAAGATCTCTCAGCTAAAAACAAGCAATCTAAAATAACAGACGTTTTTGCCCTGGCTGGTGGCACAATGGATAAGGCATGAGCCTGAGAACCCAAAAGTTGCTGGTTCAATTCCCAGTCAGGGTACATAAATAGGTTGCAAGCCAGATCTCCAGCCAGGTCTGTAGCTAGAGGCAGGTCAAAGGCAACATACATTGATATATCTCTCTCCCTCTCTCCCTTTCTCTTTCTCTGAAGATAATAAATAAAATCTTTAAAAAAATAAAGTAACAGATGTTTTTGCATAAAGTACAGGATAGAAGTCACAATAATGCTCAAAAAAGTTCAGAGGATGAAGATATCTTGTCAAAAAGAAAATGCCCTTGGTTAATGGTGCTTTAGTAGAGATGATGAAGAAAACATTATTTAAAACATATTATTATGTTACACTTTTGGTGAAAATTGCTTTAATAAAGATATTTCTCTTAATTATAAAAATATAATAGTATATATATTTAATTTTTGGAACCTAATCCTCTTTTTTGTACTAATTCTTTGTTTCATATAATACAGATTCACAAAACATGGCATTTTTAGGAACCTAACAACTGTGTTATATGAGGGTTACCTGTAGTCGGATATAGCATGTTTTAAAACTTCTTATGGCACACCAGATGAAGATTACTGGACTAGAGAGATGAGTGAGATCAAAGAGTTTGCATTTGAACAGAGCTTGGGTGAATGTGAGTGATTTTGATTTCTGAATGTTTTCAGCACTTGCTGTATCTTGCACCACAGCATTTAATTAAACACGATGTGACAGTCTTTTAAATATATATGACTTGTTTCATGCCCAATTCTGTCAACCATGGGTGGGGCTGGTCTATCTGGCAGAGAGTGAACTCCCTCAGTACAAGCCCAGTCATTTATTCTCTTGCATTCCTCAGGCATGCAGCATGTGCTCAGTTCATCCTGACTGCATCATGGACACATCATTGTCATCATGATGCATGTCCACCGATTTGGTTACTACAAACAATCCGAAGAACCTGAAACCTCCTTTAAAACCAGGTATGTTGTTTAGAATGATAACAGGACTTGTAATGCATCTCAAAATACTGCTGTCTACTTTAAAGTTGTTGCCAACTAAGTCTGCCTAGTGTCTCTAAAGAACTCTCTGTAGAGGCCTCTTTAGAGACATTGAAATCTTGGAAACTAAATTTAGAACCAAAATAACCTAATGTTGGTAGCCACATGTCAACCTGGTCCAGATCACAATTAACACACAGTTAATGATCAGAGGGGAGGAACCTTCAGAGCAAGTGGGGGAAGCCCGGGGAAATATGGGCAGTTCCCGCTGCCTCCAGTTCCAGCCTTCAGCAATATGTTATTAACAGACACATGTTTTTTTAAAACCATGAACTTGGTATTCAGTCAATGCTTATTCTGTTACATGGTAAACTGTGCATGGCCTCAGGAAATTGGCTTTTTGACTGCTGTTTTTTCCTAGGAGTTGCTATAACCAATCTTCTTGCTGGATGGAATTGTTGGAAAGAATGGATGAACCATTCCTGGGCAATCCGAAGCAGGAGGTAGTCAGTACTGCAGTCACCTCCCAATGAGGGTGACAAGGGCACAGCAGTCTCAGCTGGATGCAGTCTTCTCAAGTGGCTCGTTACCTATGTCCCCTCCCTCAGCCTTTGGAAGACAGCAAAGCCATATCTTGGTTTGTCTCACATCAGCATATGACAGACAATTCCTCTGCCTCTCTCCCTTGCAAAATGGCACAGAATTGACTGTTGGCCACTTGAACGTCTTCTCACTATGCTGCTTTCGAGATTTCAGCTATCACTGTAATGCAGCTATGCCCTTTGGGTCCAGAAAGCCTCTGACTAGGACTTGATTTTCTGGACTGCTAGCTTGTGTTCAAGGATGTTCATTTCCTGGGCATGGCACTAAGCGGCTTTAGGAAATGCTGATACAACTGGAGCAATTTTCTCCAATTTGTTCCTGACAAAGAATTCTCTTCAAAATTGAGTTGGCTTCTTTTCTTTTGTTCAAAAATGCTGGTAAACACAATTAGCCTCATTAACCTCAGTTTCTGTTTCATAACTGAAAATTAGCCTACAATCACTGGTTTGCTGGAAAGCATGGTTGTAATTAGTCTTTAACTGACTGATATAAGAAATCTGCCTCTTCTTTCATTTCTCTGATGTCTTGGTGCATAGGAAAACATGTCTCAACTCTCCCACACTGGCTGGCATACGGAATAGGAGTAAAAATAAATCAGAAATTTAAATCAAACATCACAAGCTAAGACATGATAACCAATATTCTTGCACAAAGAACTGGCGATGAGGAGGCATTTGTCAAAGAGGCAATGATGAAAAGGTAGATATCATGAAGTCTATTCCTAATACCATTTCTAACATGTCCACAGAAGTTTGCTAGTATGCTGAAGAATCTGTCATCCACAGGCAAAGTGAAATGATTATTCACACACACACACACACACACACACACACACACAAAGAATGGGGGAAAAGTAGTTGCTCCCTAGACATGGGTGAAGAATCACTATCTCAGTCCTTAAAATCCATATCATTAGCCAGTGTTACAATGCCCCTCTTGTGGGCAAGAAAAGAAGTCTCATTTTATGAACAGTCTTGTCAGTCATTTTTTATTCAGGCTAGCACTTAAAGACTAGAATTCCAGGCTTTGTGATCAGATAGCTGGCATTGGGTCTCATTGAGAAACTCTTGTGGCCATCATCCCTTCAATAATTGGTCACCTAAAGAAGGTGTTCAATGCAGGAAGGATGGGGATATTTCTTTTCTTTTTTAAAAATCCTCACTCAAGGATATGTTTATTGACTGGAGAGAGAGGGAGAGAGAGAGACATCCATGTGAGAGAAAACATGCATTAGTTGCCTGCCTATGTGCCCCAACCAGGGAAAGAACCCACAAAGTAGGCATATGACCTGACGGAGAATCAAACACTCAACCCTTCGGTATACAGGATGATACTCTAACCAACTGAGCCACCCAGCCAGGGACGTTCATTTTCTCTTGACCAATAGACAACCAGCTGAAATAAAGGGAAGGTAATTTGAAGTCGTTCAACCAGGTCTTTGGGTCTGGGTTTAACAGAGTGTGGTCAGGGGAGCCAGGCTGTGACAGGCATTCATCTGGTGGAGCCCCTCCAGCCAACAATCACTATGAAGAAGTCAGCATTGCATTTTCATTCTTCTTCCAGTTTGTCTGGAAGGGATTAATTATTTATTTATTGTTTTCACGCTACCTACTTCCTGGCTTAGTCACTGAGGTGGCAAATCTACCAAGCATTCTGACACATGCCCTTCTGGGTTGCTGGCTTTGCAGGTGGCACGATAGAAATGAATATTGCAGTGTTTGGAAGTCTGAGGCTAGTGAGACCTTGTGGGTGTGTACGTAGGTGAGGAGTGAAGGGCGGTCCTTAGGCTGAAATGTGGATGACTCTAAATAAAGCTCATGGTGTAGTGGTGTCCTGAAGTAGGAGGTGGAAGACCTACGTGTGGCAAACACCTTTTCCTACATTAGCCTCAGTTTCCCCTTGGTGGAAGGAGGAGTTAGAAGGTTATAATCTCTCAGACTCTCTTGCTTTGGCACTGTTGGAGTGGACACTAAGCAAAGCCTTCATCTCCAGCCTGCACAAACAAGTTTTAGATTCCTTAACATGGACACAACGTCCTTTGTCCCCTTCAACCTGCTCCTCACGCTGCTGTGTTCTCTTCCCTTCCACTAAAGGTTCTTAAGTTCCAAGTTGTTTCTCTACAGAGTCAGACAATGCCCCCTGGCATGCACAGGCTGCAGGACTGTGGGACATCTCCCTGCCAATGTGGGACTCTGGCTGGGGGCACTGTGAAAGAGCACTGAGCTGTTTTGTCTTGCTGTGCAAACTGCAAATGAGAAATTTTATAATTCAAATGGAAGTTTCCTGTGTCACCCCCCCCCATACCTCTTATCAAGCACCATAAGAGTGAAATGAAATAGTTACTAAAATCAGGAAATAATCCAGGGCAATAAAGTAGCTTTTATTAGACACCTAAGGCAGCAGATGCAAATAAAGTAATAAGAGAATAAATTAATATTATTTTCTCTGTGCTTGCTGGAGAAAGTGCTGTGTGACACTTGACTGAGTAGCAATATCTTTGAAACATCTTTCTTATTCTCTTCAGCATTAGTTATGCAAGAGGCTCTGTCTATGATATAACCTGGAGGAAAGGGTCATGGGGTTGGACCAGATGACTGGATCTAATTACTGAGAGCTCCCTGATAGAAGTATCTGATTTGAGAATTCTGTTTGAATAATTCCCAGGAATGGACCATTGGGAACCACTGTATTTCAAAGAATGACACCAAGACTTATTTGCAGAACTATGTTTTTGCTTAGCTGTCCCCTACCCTATTCTACTTCCTCTGGCCTCAGAGCCTTGTTCTTTCTCCATTTCATGTTCTGTTCATTTCAAACAAGCATCACGTATCCCACAGAAAGCGGAAAGAGCTTTGGGGTGGTTATTTTGACAGGAGGCTCAGCACAGGGACCTCCCTCTTCCTCTGGCACTCATTTTTTGCATGTTTCTTTTGGGTAATTGAACACAGAAAGGTCACCTAGCATCCTGACAATTATGGGGAGCTGTGGGAATGGGGAACATTAAACAAAAGCAAACAATCAATGTGAGAACATCAACACTAGGTTTTCATTTTTCTTCCAGTTTCTTTAGAAGGGATTAGTTATTTATTGATTATTCATATGCCACCTACTTCCTCAAAGATTTTTGAGGAGACCTATGTGATAGCATCTCAGTAACACCTGCAGGCTCCTAAATTTAATTTCTTGGCACAATAACAAGCCAGTGCAAAAATCTGATTGCAGTACTTCTAAGCTTCAGTGAAAGAAAAAAAAAAAATTTTTTTTTGTCTCAGTAAAAACATCTGTATTTGTTTGTTCTAGTTCTCTGTTCCACCATCCAGGCATGTTATTTTCATTTCAAGGAAGTATTTTCTCCCTTGCCCTGCTCAGGTGCATGTATTAAAACAGATGCCAACTACGAGATTTGACTCTTTCCACATCTTGCACCTTGTTGGCCCAACTAGGGAGGAGGGCAAACTATATTCCACAGCCCCAGCATGTACGGGTCTTATATCAAAGTGCATCCTCTTTCAATAGGGCTACTTGTTTAAAGGATAACCACCCCTTCAGATCACTTCTTTTAGTTGATATCATGAGAATGGACATTATGAAATCCTGAACCCTGTTCATTAAACTGAGTGGTGGGCATTTTGTGGCCATATCTTGGTCTTTCGTCATGGTTTTATTCATACTATGCCTTTTTCCTGAAATTTTTCCCATTTATACTGCCTGTCATTATCCTCAATCCTCCTTATTCTTCATGGTTTTGTTGAAAGTTTACTGTTTCCTTAAGTGAGAGAGAGAGAGGAGAGAAAGGAGAAAAAGGAAAGAAAGGAAGGAAGAAAGGAAGAGAGGAAGAGAGGAAGAAAGAGAGAGAGAGAGAGAGAGAGAGAGAGAGAGAGAGAGAGAGAGAGAGAGAGAGAGAGAGAAAGAAAGAAAGAAAGAAAGAAAGAAAGAAAGAAAGAAAGAAAGAGGAAAAAAAGAAAGAAAGGCTACCTCCTTAAGCCTTTGGTATCAGTTATCAATTGTCACAATAAAGCTGAGTAACAAATAACCAATGTAGTAGCATACTACAGTAGATATCTATTTGTCCTCAAAGTCTATAGGTCATGGTTCTATGGTCTCATTTGTGTCCACCCACGTACTTGGCCAGCTGTGAGGTAGCCTAGGATAGCCTTAGCTGAGGCCACTGTGTTTGTTTTCACATGGTGTCTCATCCTCCAGCAGGTTAGCTTTGGTGACAGGGCTGTGAAAGAAAGAGGAAATGTGCAAGGCCCCTGGAGTCATAGGCTCAGAGCCAACATACCCATCCCTTCTCTGCTTTCTATTGGCCAAAGCCAGCCATAGGCTAGTTCAGTTTCTAGGGTTGGAATCTAGACTCGACCCTATATGGAAAAATCTGCAAAATCACATTGCAATGGATGTGGATGGGAAGGATTGAAGACCCAGGGGGGAGTGGGGAGGAAGAATTCATTCTCTTTCTCTGCCTGACTGCTTGAGACAACACATTGGTATTTTGCCTTCAGACTGGGACTTCCACTGTTGGTGCTCCTGGTTCAGGCCTTTGGACTTATACTTGCACTGACTTTCCTGTGTCTCCAGCTTGCTGGCAGCAGATTGTAGAACTTTCCAGCCACCATAATTGTGTGAGTCATTCTTTATAATAAATCTATTGATACACAGGGTGCACGTGATAAATTGGCAATAATGTTGCATCTCTTTATTTCACATGCTTCTTATTAATTTTGAAAAACTATGTTTCTAAGGTTATAATTTAATATCATTGTTTCAGATATAAAGTATTAAATCCTGAGAGCAACTGTCATGTTGAAGGAATACCATGTTAGGGCAACCATAATTTCTGGACTGCATGCAGGGTGAAATGCTAAGGAAACTTCAGATTTCAATAACCTCCCTTTATGTACAGTTTACAACATGAAAAAAGTGTATGATGCTGATCCTGATGTTGCCACACCAACAAGGAAAACACGTAAGGTATGCAAGGATCGCACAAATCCGGATATTGTACACAGAATCCAGGAGATCATCAATGAAGATCCAAGAAAGTTAATGTGCTCCACAGCAAGAGAACTGCAGATGTCAGATGTAATGGTTCCCAAGGTTATTGCGGAAGATATCAGATACAGATCATATGTTCTTAGAAGAGGCCAGTTTATGACATAGCAGGCAAAGGAAAGGTACTTTGAAAAAGCAAGGAAACTGCTAATAACACTGAAAAATCCCAAAGAAAAACCCTCTGATTTTCTTCTCCAATGGAAAGAATTTTCAACAGGACCAAATAGTCAACAGAAGAAACAACAGGTGGCTCTGCGAGAATCTTAATGAAATCCCAATTGTCATGAAAATGAAATTTCCTGCTACAGTGATGGTATTAGGTGTTGTCAGCAATGAAGGAGATATCATGACCCCACATTTGTTTCCACAAGGCTTGAAGGTGACTGCTGATGTTTACTTTGGCATTTTGAGAGATGTAGTTGTACCGTGGATGAAGCAAATCTCAAATGGACATCATTTTATCTTCCAACAATCAGCACATAATGCCAAAAAGGTGCAAGAATGTTAGTGTCCAAGTTCCTGAATTCTGGTCAAAGGAAATCTGGCTGCCTAGTTCATCAGATGCAAATCCTTTAGACTATTATGTATGCAGCATGTGTGAAAGAGAAGTTAATAAACAACCTCATTCCAATAAAGAGGCTGTTAAAGCTAAGTTTGAAAACATGATGATGTCCATGGATAAAGAAAAGTTAATTAAAGCATGCTCAAGATCCCAAGTCAAATCGAGTCAATTATTGCAGTAGATGGAGATATTTTTGAACAAGTTAAAAAATAATGAGTATGTTTATGTATTTACATATAAGAATAAATGTATTTAAAATATAACACTTTTGTGGTATATTGTTTATTTTACTAAAATTTTGTCATTCGGATATGCACCCTGTGTATATCGAAATGGTTCTATGTCTCTAGAGAGCACTAATAGAGTCCCAAATGGTAAAACTGCTAGGCCTTTGTAATTTCAGGGCAACCTGCTATCTGGTCCGTTCTGACCATTTCTCCTCTTCTGCCAGGATTTCTTTATCAACAGAGGTCAATAGAAGTAATTAAATTGTTAGCCCCACCTGCCTTCTTACCTTTCAGGATGGTCTATTATTCTTTGTGGCTTTCAAGGTTCTAGCTTTCCTGAATTCAAGTCTTCCTTGAGTTTTAGTCTTTTCTATCAGAAAAAAAGGTAGCTCCTCACTTTATCTTTTTAAAAGGAAAAAAAAAAACCTCCCTCTTCTAAGATAATTTATTTTCTCTTCTGTAGTCAAGGTCTATTTGAAATTTTATATAGTACTCTTTTAATGCTGTCTAGGAAGAGTTACCAGACCTTCACTTGAGAGTAATAAATTACTGGCTAAAATCTTTGCCACAGTTTGTTCCAAAATGTTCAAAATGAAATCTAATAGGTAGTCTTAAAGTAATTTTTTACTCTATAATTGTCTATTGAGACTCTCTCAGAGATTTCACCTAATAATACAGACCTCTTCCTTTTTCTTTATTTGCCTGCATCCTTTGAAGACAACTTTTATTCTTCAGGTAGTTCACATTTCCTGAATAACTGCTAGGTGACTGGCACTTGTGTCAGGCATTGAGGATGAACAGACAAAAGCCCTCAGGCTGTACAGGGAACACTATGCATCTTCTTGCAACCAAATCAGAAGGCTGAGGTCCCAACTAGGATGCTGGGTGAGCCCTTCCCTCTTTCATCTCACGCCCTCAGATTCCAGAATGATCTCGAGCACTGGAGGTTCATCTAGTTATCAAATAAGATATGGAACAGGTTTCTTTCTTGTTGTTAAAATGCAATTTTATTTAGATTTTTCAGCCGCTGTTGAATACCAGACTGGAACTGCTGTTCTCACCTTTGTTTTATCCCATTCCAGGTAGTAGAGATTTTATACCATAGACTGTGGAAGCTCCCTCGCTTTTTCTGGCTGTGCTTTGTCCCCTCCTAGGATTTATATTTCTGCTTCTCCTCCACCAGCCTTTCCCATAAATTCTAAGACTTGAAATTTATTTCAATTTTCTATAATCTCACTTTCTAACACCAATAAATAATCTACCTATATCTGTAAGAACCACTGACCTTTCGCTTCTTATCATCTTGACATAGGTTTTTTTGTCTTTAATGTTTACATATTTTGGCTTCAGTTTTCTGGTCTAAGTTCTTTTTGCCTCGTTTTAGGCTCTGACCCCCTAATTTTGCCTTCTAAGACCCCACCTTCATCTTCTTTTCCTTTGCAGAGGCTCCTCCACCCCTGAGCTCTTCTGCCTTTCTCACCAGCACTCTTCTCTCTGTTTAGCTGTTTGGATTCCAGTTTTTCCGGGACTCACTCAGTTCACTCACCTCTGCAGTTATTCTCCTTCTCCTTGCCTATGCTCAGTGAACTCTTATTTTACCTGATTGTGCAAAACAAAACACCCAGAGATTGGAAAGGCTCTTTACTTACCCCATCTCTCCCATCACTAGTCCCCATCACCCACTCACTGCATTCTACTTATCCCCTGAGATGCATGGAATGGCGATCATTCACAACAAGTTGATTTTTTGGACATGCTGTGAGAAGTATTGGCAATGACTTACAGCCTCTCCCAGGCACAGTGTCCTCTGCTCCTTACCTTGTCTTTATTGACAACTAGGAACTTATTAAGCTATGCAAAAGAAATTTGTTTAAGATTTTGACAGTTCCATGCTTACAGAAAAATTGCAAGGATAGTAGAAAAACTCCATATACGTTTGAAGCAGAGCCCGATTAAAGTTTAGCTTAATGTCTTAGCAACATCCCTAAAGCAAAAGGTCCACAGCAGGATCACCCACAAAGCATGATGTCAGTCACTCTAGTCTTTTAACCTGGAATGGTCCTTAGTCTTCCTGAACCTCCATGACCTCGATATTTTTGAAGATTGCAGACTAGTCATTTTGTGGAATGTTCCTCAATTTGGGTTTTCTAGCACTTCCTCATGATTAGCTCCCGTTATATATTTTATGGAGGGACTATCACAGATTTTATAGTTCACTCCAATGCATTTTGTCCAGTGACACACGATGTCTATTTGTTCTATAAATAAATGGTGCTGTTAACTTGGATCACTTGATTGAGATGGTATCTGCCAGGTTCACCACTATAAAGTAACCCATTTTTGCTTTGTAATTAATGAATATATTGTGGGTGATATTTTGAGACTATATGAAATCTTATTCCACATCCAATTTTCACTTCCAAATTTTAGCAACCTTTGATTATACTTCTTACCTGAATTAATTATTACTTTGATTGAAATGGTGGTTTTCCAATGCCATCATTCCTTTACATGTAGTAGTTGATTTCTTATCTTTTTTTAAAAAAGATTTTATTTGTTATTTCCAGAGAGAGGAAGGGAGAGAGAGAAACATCAATGTATGGTTGCCTTTCACCTGCCTCCAGCCATGGATCTGGCTGGAGACCTGGCTTACAACCTGGTTATGTGCCCTGGCTGGGGAATCGAACCAGTGACTTTTGGGTTCGCAGGCCTTATCCATGAGTTTTTATTTTAAGAAAGAGCTTAGCCCTGGCTGGTGTGGCTCAATGGATAGAGTACTGGCCTGTAAACCAAAGCATAAAGGGTTCAGTTCCCAGTCAGGGCACATGCCTGGTTGCAGGCCAGGTCCTCAGTTGGGGGTACACAAGAGGCAATTACACACTAATGTTTGTCTTCCTCTTTTTCTCCTTTCTTTCTTCTCTCTCTAAAAATAAAAATAAATAAAATCTATTTTTTTTAAAGAATGAGCTTAATTTCATTAATTTATTTACTCATTTATTTATGTTAGTGTAGACTCATGGTTTTCTACTTTATTCAACATGCAATACAATCTCATATTATTATTATATTGATGTTAAATTGTCCATTTTTATCTAGTGAAACTTTTAGCATGCCTCCATCATTCTTTGCTCATTTTCCTACTTTATGTCACACAAAAAATATGATCCAGACTCAGCTTGTTTTTTGCCTGACCCATATATAAATGACTAGGGAATCAGTCACTTATATATGTATGTGTATATATGTATGTATGTATGTGCATATATATATATATATACACACACACATATATATGCATATATGTGTATTCACGCATCTTTTATGTATCTTCTATCTTTTTTACTATATTGGAAACCATGAGTGCTCACTAATACGTCCAGTTCCAATAGCACAGGGTTTATTCTAGCCTTCTTCCTTTCCATATTTACACTCCCCTCCTCTGATAATGAGAAACCTGGCTCCCCATATCTCCATCTTCCTGTATGTAGCCGCTCTTCTGACCTACCTGGCTGGTACCCTCCTTTTGCATGCCTCACCTCTGCTTGGGTCTGCCTCTTTCAGATCATCTACAGATTTGGAGCTGCTTAGATGACTTTTTGATAAAGGAAGGAAAGAAATCTTTTTTGTTTTGTTTTGTTAAAGGAAAGAGGAAGGGCAACAGAATAGTGCTAAGAGTGCATTTGTTGTTTGTATCTCTCCTTGAACTTAACCGCTTCTTTACTATTTATGTAATCATTCTAAATAATTTTAAAAATATATATTTTACTATTTTACTTTAATATTTTTATTTTGTTGACAGCGTGTGCTATTTTTATAAAGAGTCACTACTAAATTGTCTTTGAGAATAGATAAGAGTGAAACACCCAGTTTAGTGCTATGAAGAGAACAATATCTGTTAAAATTAAAATTAGATTTTTGGATGAACAAATGAACAAGTCTCAGTGGCTTAACACAATGAATGCTTAGTTCTTGTTCATACTATGTACCCAAATCAGGTAAAGAGATGGGACATCTCAGTGACCTAGACTTATAGACGCCCAATTCCTAAATGTGTTCCCGGGATTTCCATAGTTGTAGGAATAGTCTGTGACTAATTGCACACTGTTTCTACCAGGAAGTGAACCACATCATTTCTGCTCACATGTCATTGGCCAAGGCAAATCACATGACCATAAGGGGGAGAAGTACATGTCTTGAAAAAGGAAAATATGAAATAGTTGGAGAAAAGCATTCATAACTCCCATAGTGTCCTCTCACAAGGGACAGAGGTCAATGCTCTGACTTTGGCTCTGAGTTTCTATTATTACTATTTCTTTATCTGCAAAGCAGGTAAACCTAGCTCAGGTGGTTATTATAAAAAAAATACTAAGTGTATTTACCAAATGTAAATACTATTAGAAATAGGAGAGTATCATAACCACCATTCCTAATACAATGTCCCCAAATGGCAGGTAATCTTCCTGGGAGCTGTGCAAGCCAGTGGATTGCATATTCCAGGTGCGGGGAAAGACAGTCTTTTTACAATTATATAAGTAATAGGTGCTTAGTATTCATCATCTGCCCAATACAAAAACATAAGAAAATACCAAAACCCATTATTTCAAAACAGAACAATGTTTACTTTTTGATATTCATTTTCCCAGTCTTTCTTATGTATAAAGCAGTTGAAATTATGCACATTATTTTTATTTATTTTCAAAATCTGAATTTATGTGCAATAGTTTTCGATCTTAAACTTTAAATATTTCCTTTTTTATTTTTATTTACTTATTTTAGAGAGAAAAGGAAAGTGAGAGAGGGGGAGAAACACCAGTTCTATTGTTCCACCCATTCTTGCACTAATCAGTTGATTCCTTTATGTGCCCTGACTACAGATTGAACCTGCAACCCATTGGGACAATGCTTCAACCTACTGAGCTACCTGGCCAATGCTAAATATTTTCTTAAACTTAATATTAAACTTTAAACATTTTCTCACATAGTTACACATTTTTAACACTTTCTTTTATTTATTTTCTGTTTAAAAATTGCTTTATTAATACAAACTAAAAAAATATGGAATGTTTCACAAATTTGTGTGTCATCCTTGTGCAGGGGCCATGCTAATCTTTTCTGTATCATTCCAATTTTAGTATGTGTGCTGCTGAAGCGAGCATTTAATATTGTTTTTCAAAGCAACATAATATTTCATAATTAATTAAACATTTATCCATTGTTGGGCATTTACGTTGTTTTCACACACACATGGCATTCATGGTTCTTTAACTCTGGTGAGGATGAGAAAATAAGTCCTTGCTTACACCCTCTACCTGTCCTGGGGCTCAGGTTCATTCCTTACCCTCCTCTGACTGGCTCTGTGCTGCAGGATCCAGGGTCATTTGGCTGCTGGCTGAATTCACCGAATGGAAGGCGCTAACAGAAGGCTATAGGACAGAGGGAGTGAAGATACTCTGCCCCTTCCACTCTTGCCTTGGATGGTTTCTCTGGCAGCAACCATGCCTTCTCCTTGGCTCCAGCTCTCATCAGACAGGATCCACCCCTCCCCGCCACAAACACACACAGATGACCCAATTCCTTAGCTCAAGTAACACTCCCTCCTTTCTTTGTCTCTCTTGCCTGGGTTAAGATAGTGGCTCATGGCGGTTGCTAATCTCAACATTATTTCATTATCTGCTGGTGCTCAGCTGCTCCATTACTCGGACTACCAATTCCCTGCATTAAGTCCTCTCTGTTGGAGATACAGGGCAGGGCAAAAGGAGGTTTACAGTTGTTTGTATGGAAAATAATACAATAATTAATAAGTAATAATACAAAATAACCTACTTTTGCCTCACCTGGTACTTGAAAAGGTTTTATGTGTTCCTAGCTAGACTCCCATTTATTCACACATTGGGCTGCTATAGTTTCTATTACTTTTCCTTTCTCTCCAACCCTGGTTTATCTTGACCAAGGATACCTTGTTTAAGAAAGAGAACCCCAAGCCCTGGCTGGTAGCACAGTGGGTAAGGTGCCGGCCTGCCAACCCAAAGGTCGCAGGTTCGATTCCCCAGCCAGGGCACATAACAAGGTTGCAAACCAGGTCTCCAGTCAGGTCTGTGACTGGAGGAAGGTGAAAAGCAACCATACATTGATGTCTCTCTCCCTCTCTGCCTCTCTCCCTTGCCCTCCTTCTAAAAATAATGAAATAAAATCTTAAAAAGAAAAAGAAATAGAACCCCCTTAAAACTAGTAATTCAAACAGACAAACAAGAAGACAGCCATTGGAAGGATGAAGAAGCAGCACACATTACCCATAGGTGAGAAATACAGCTGGGAATCAGCAGGGAATGAAATTGGAAACTGCTTTCTTCACTCTTTTGCTCTGTAGAGCATAGTCAACAGGAGAAAAGGTGGTGTGTACCCACAGTCCCAGCTCTACACAACTGCTCAAACCCCGTGGCCAACTTGAACTAAGTAGATCTCCATTTCGCCGTTTCTTATCGAGCCACGCAACTCGGGCAATCAGCCTGAGTTGACAGGAGTTGGGTGTGAACAAGGGCACCTGCTGGGCTGTTTACTGGACTGCAAGGAGTGGGATAGATTCTCTGAGAAAGGCCTTGAAGGGGCCAGCACCTCAACTAGCATGTCCCCTCAAGCCTCTTATTTAGTGACACTCAAAGCTCTATGGACTTGCTGTTTCTGTACATACAGCATATCACTGCTACAGAGAAACCTCTCCTCATATGGAACACACACAACTGCAGGGTAAATTATAAAGGAACAACAGCAACAACATCTTTTTAGTTTATGGCTGAGCAGGCGGTTAAGTTAGGAAAGCTACTGGGGCCTGAAATGAAGAAAAGTTTCCCCTGTGAAGGAAAGGAGTGAGGGAAATTGATCAAGGGATGGATAACAAGTATTGGCACCAGTGATGTTTTGCCATGTAGGCTTGGTGGTGAAGATAAGTGCATTCTTTTTATTATTCATTAAACTAAGTTAAAGACGTATGCTTGCATATATGAAATATTTAGTGAAATATGGGGATGGCCCAAAACTCCGTTTATTTTTTTAGTAAAATAAAAGACACGTTTTTCATTTTCAACAATAACTTTATTGATTTGGATGTTCTGAGTATGTCGGCTCTCTCCTGCTGCTGGCTTCTAGTGGGTAGAGGCCAGGGGTGCTGCTAAACACCTTCCAAAGCATTAAGGCAGCCCCACAGCAACAAATTAACTGGCCAAAATTTCAATAATACCAAGAAACTTCACAAACCACTCGAGACATTCGCTCAGTTGCAACACCTCCTCCAAATACTGTACAAATCTTCTTTTTTGCATTTCAGTTGTATTTTACCCTTCTTGAAATAATAAAGCATAATACACTGAAAATGTTGCTTATTTTCTTCCATCTTCAATATTAAAATGGCTGCACAAAAAAATTTACCAATTTTGAAAAGTCTTTTTAAACACATGCTGATATGACAGCTGTCACAATACAATCCAACACAATTGTTTCAGATGAAGTTAAAAATAACTAAGCACTATACTAGAGCTATCATACAGAAAAATACAAAATGAACTTTTTAGCCAACTCAGTGCAATTAATTTAATATATATAATCTGGAAATACTTCTAAATCTCCCCCCATAATTGACCAAAGCTTAATTTTGAAAGAATAAGCATTTTATTTTTTCTAACTTTATTTATTATTCTTTTTAGAGAGAAGGACAAGGAGGGAGGAAGAAAGGGAGAGAAACATCAAGGTATGGTTGCCTTTTACCTGCCTCCAGCTAAGGACCTGGCTGGAGACCTGGCTTGCAACCTGGTTATGTGCCCTGGTTGGGAATCGAACCGGTGACCTCTGGGTTCACAGACTAGGCCCTGCCCACTGAATAAAGATTAGTGGACAATACAATAATCCAGGGCAAGAATAAAGATTTTAAACTGTGTTTCCCATGCTCTATTTCTATTATTGCCACTACAGAAAATCATTCACAGCCACAAATCTCCAAGTTTTTCCTACTCTATCATGAAAATTGTTTGTAGAATGATCCCCATGAAATGCCTCCTTCCCTTACTACTGTGGTGGGAGATTGCAAAAAATTTTCCTATCATTTTGATGAAAAGAAAGTCATCTGTGAGACCCTTCCTCAGGATGTAAAGGTCTTGATTCCATGGTCATTTCCTGTGTTACCACATCAAGCAAACCACCTGGCTGTGGCAACTGTAGATAAAAAGTGTTCATTTTCCATCTCACCAGACTTCTGCTGTTTAATGTTTAATTCCTACTCCAAGCGAAATGCTAGGCAAGATGTGTGCATAGGTCCTGGGCCTTCCCATGAGCCCCTCACTGTTAGTTTCTATTCTGTTCCCTTTTGTCTGTAGTCTAAATGTCTATCCCCCTGCCCTGCCAAGTCCTTCAGCTTCCCTTTTAGTCTCCTTTTAATGCTTTCAGGAGGAAGTCGTCTCTTGATCTCCCCAATAACTGGAGGATAGCAGAACCTCTGCTTTTATACTAATTTGCCAGGACAGTAGGTTCCTCATTTAAAGTGTTACTTCTTTTTAACTCTTGCATTATTCACACTTGCACTTGTGTTTACGTTGCCACACTTAAAAGTCAGGTCAGGCTCTGTTGTTAGTCGTGGTTCCTGACTCTCTAATTTGGGTGCCCAGGTGTCCCCTCAAAACATGGCATCTTTCCAATTTCCCCAGGATCAGCCTTTCCCCAAGGGCTTATCGCTTGACACTTGTTTTCATGTGACACTTGCAGTGGTGTGCTGGAGGGAATCCTAACAGCTAGTGAGAGTTGATTGTTAAATATTCAGGAATTGTATAAGATAGTTGTTAATTCTTTGGTAGCTCAATATTAGTCATGATGGGAGTATCTATGCCATGGAAATTAGCAACTACTATAAATCAAGGCTTCCCCTTTTGCCCAGAAAGCCAATTTCCTAGCACACCACTGCATTTAGGTAATCAAAATGAAAATGACTAAAATAAAAAAAAAAAAAAATTGTGATGATAAGTAATCAGGGAATTTTTATTACTGAGAATACTTAGAAAATATTCTTTACAAAGTTACCAGAAGTCCATCAGAAAAGTCACCCATGCCCTAACTGGTATGGTCCAGTTGGTTGTGTGTTGTTCCACAAACTGAAAGGTCACTGGTTCAATTTCCAGTCAGGGCACATGCCCGGGTTTCAGGCCCAGTCCCTGGTCAGTCTGGGCACTTGCAAGAGGCACCTAATTGATGCCTCTTTCACACATCAATGTTTCCCTTCCTCTCTTTCTCCCTCCCTCCCCCTCTCTCTAAGAATAAATAAATAAAATCTTTTAAAATGTCACCCAAACAGGTAAACAAAAATTTTCTAGGGGAAACAAAATATGCCAAATGTAAAAAAATAAATTAATAAGTGGTACTTTATCAAATTTAAAACTTCTTATTAAAAAATACTGTTAAGAAAATGAAAAGGAAAGCCATAGAGAACATATTTACAATAGGGCAAAGAGGTTGTAGCTAGAATACATAAAACCTTCTACAAATAAATGGTAAAAAAGATGACTTAATGAAATCAGAAAATGGCCAATAATTACAGGATAAGAAGGCTCAATATCATCATCATCAGGGAAATGAAAATTAAAACCACAATGAAATGCCATTTCACATCTACTAGAATGGCTAAAAATCAAAGAACCTGTCCAGGATGCAGAACCATCAGAGTGGGCAAACGCCGCTGGTGGGAATGAAAAATGTTGTAACCACTTTGGAAAACTGTTTGGCAGTTCTTTATAATGTTAAACATACATCTGCTCTTTGATCTTGCCATGCCACTCCAATCCAAGAGAAATGAAAACATACCCACAAAAAGTCTTGCACAAGAATCTTTATACTATACTTGATCTTAGCCCAAGGCTAAGAAATGATGCACAGAAGAATCTTTATAGTAACTTTATTCATAATATCCCCAAGCTGGAAACTACCCAAATGTCTATCAACAGGAGAAGGAATATACATGATCTGGTACATTTATACAGCGGAATACAACTGGACAATAAAAATAAATAAATCATTTACACATGTAGCATCATGGATGGACATAAAAGCTTGTTGAGCAAAAGAATCAGGTGCCAAAGACTACATACAGTATGATTCTATTTACATGAAATTCAAGAACAGACAAAACTAAGCTTTGAAATCAGAACAGTGGTCACCTGGCGGGAGGTAGTGGAAGTGGGTGGGAATAACTGGAAAAAAATACAAAGCAGTTTTCTAGGGTGATGGAAATATTCCATGTCTCAATTAGGGAAGTGGTTACACAGGTGTATATATTTATCAAAACTCATTATCTGAATGTAAGTTCAGCTTAATAATAATAAATAAGAATAGAAAAAAAATCCACTCCCAAAGTAGCAATAAAGAACACAGCCAAAATGAAGTAATTTCATCAAATCTCAGGACAATGAAGAAGTAACATTTTATCTGGTTTAATGATGGAAAATATACATTACCAGATGATATCACGCAGAGAGGCCGTAAGACAAAGGGAACAGAGAGCAGCAAGCAATTTTACCTTATGCCATTACACATTTAGCATGATATGACACAAAAGCTCCCCACCAATGCTTTTATTTCACGTTAATGGCATCTCAGGAGTGGTAGTTTTGTTTCTGACCAAAAAATGAAAAAAGCAGTTTGGCCTGTTTACTCATATTGGTGGAAGTAATAAATCCAATAAATCATTGCAGCCTCCCACACACCTTGGCTGGTGTGGGGCTGCTGACTGCTGCCTGTTGCTAATTGCTGCTCAGCCGTGGAGCTCGGGGGGAGAAGATGAGAGGAGAGGCGTTAAGGAGTTGAGGATGTCTGTCTGCCTGGGAAGTTTGGGGGACAGCATGGGCAACTAACTCAGTGTTTCTGAAACAGATGCACTTAGTCTGCCCTGCCGTGCATGGCAGGTACCACTGTGTTCAGAGAACTAAGTGGTTTCTGTCTCCTATCACTAGGATTAGTGTTTCTGGTCATGGGACATGGTATCCTCCAGTCTTTGAATTTAGGTTTTGTGTGGTTTTGTTATTGAAGTAATACAGCTTCAGCCCATCTCTCATTTTGACATTTACACTTTTGGTGCCCTCCTGGACATTTCTGAGACTCCTTGAGTGGTCCCCATGTGTCCTGGAGTCACCTGTGGGCCCGCTGTCCTAACTGCACTCACTTTCTCCATCCCCTTTGGCCTCAGGGGAGCTGGACCTGTGCTGTGAGCAAAGTCCACCCAAAGCAGCCTTGCCCCCAGGTGAATCCTAACCTTAATGGTCACCAAGCTGTCCTGAAGGTCTGGAGAAACATAGGGAGGGAGTGTAGCATATACAGAAAACAGACTGACACAGACTGCAGAACATCAGAGTTGCTAATCCCTCAGCATTGAACTCCCCATCATCAGAAATCCTTCCATGGAGCACTTTCCTCGGGCTGGCCTCCCTCATCTCATACCTGGGACCCACGCTCACCTTACTGTGTCCCTTCCCTCCACTCCTCTCCTCACTCTCACTGAGGCTGGCACAGAGGAAACGAAACCTTCGTTTCTCATAAGGGTAAGCTCTCAGTCTTATGATTTCCTTTTACTGTGCCCACAGTCAGGTTCTTTCATCGGCACAACCCTGTTCCAGGCCAGGTCCTTTCTTCCCGAACCAAAGCCCTTTAAATGAAAGAGGAGTACCTGCCTACCCTCGCTCACCATGTCTGCACACACACACATGTCTGCACACACATGTCCTACCCTTGGGCTGAAAAGCTGTCTTCAGTTTCATCAAATGGTTTTTCTTCCCAGTAATTCATTTATTATAATAAACTTTGAATTGTTTCACTACTACTAGATTCATTTATTTTGGCTAGATGTTTGCAAAAGCTCAGCATTCTCTAAGTGGACCACAGTCTCACTTAGGGTCAGCTGGACAGGAGGAGAGGACAGCTAATCCATGTGCCACCTACAAGGCCCCTTGTCTGGCTAGGAAGCCAATGTTTGCTTTCTTATTTTTCATGTCTTACTTTAATTTTCTCTATTTCATGGGCACCCAGGCTAGACGAGCTAGTGTCTGCCTCTGTCACCTACAATCCTTCCTCCAGGCCAGAGAGGCCCATGCATATGAACTGTCACCACTCAGCACAGAGTCCACACACTGTGTTAAGGATTCTGGTCAGTGGCTTTCACACCAGCTCTCCCCTCAGATCCTATGTGACAGACCTGGTAGGGGAATCAAGGTGCTCCTTTCTGCTAAATTTAGCCCCATCTAATGTTTCTTGACCACTGTTTTCTGAACCTTGGTCTCCCAAAACAGTTTTGGAACAAGCTTTGCTAATTTTTTTTTTTCTTGTAGAATAAAAACCCACCAAGACATCTGCTCTTAGTGCCTTATATCAACCACCCTTGGTTTTTACATGTGGTGAATGCCTCCATGAGACTTTGAGGCTTTTGGCTCATGGATGAAGCTGAGCTAGGGAATGGGGTCACTCCTGGCTGGCTGATTTGAGGGGCTTGCAGGCTGACAGCAACTAAAAACAAACTTGCATTAGCATTTTCAAGCAGATTCACAACAACGATAACTAGTTATGCTAGGCAAAATAAGGCTACTGATTAGTGCACTCCCAACCTGCCTTTACACATTCTCCCATGCCTTCTCCTCTACTCCTAGTACCAAGTTACAACGTTTACCAAAAAACAGCTGAACGTGATCATGAGGCCTCCGATGTTCTGAGTTTAATACTAGCCTACTGTCTTTCTTGCACCGCAAGGAGTTAAGAAACAAGCTGAAAATGAAATTGCTCATGAGTTCACTAGCATTTTCAACAAAAGTGCACAGAAGAGACAATGAAGGCTCTTCCTTTTTTTTTTTTTTTGAATTTATTTCTTTTAGTAGCACTGAGAATTTTAGACATACAGCTCAGCTTGGAGCCACTTCAAAGGGCCACTAGCAGATCCCCACCAAGATAAGCAGCCCTCAAGCGGAGTCTCACACCATCAGATGCAAGAGATGACTGGGACTGACAATAGGAAAAGAAGAGAGGATGCTTTTACAAAAATAACATCATTTGGCTCCCTGAGAAAAGCAAAGGCAAAATGCAGGTTGCGTTCCCTCTTCTCTCCCTTGCTTGCTTCCCTGGGTGGAAACATTAACAAGCTTAGTGCTTATTAAGGTGAAATCAAGATGAGAGATAGGCAGAGAAACTCCGTGAATGATACCACTGGAGACCTAAAGTTTGAGGGTTTCCAGCCGGTTCATTTGTTTCCAGGAAGGGGGTTTAAGGCATGCCGGAGCCCCTGTCCGCTTTCACTCCACTTCAAAAGGAAGAAAGGCAAGATGTACGCAGCTAATGTAGGTGTAAGCCAAAAGGCTAGAAACTATTCCATCTTTGCAACTCAACAAATATTGAATGCTTGTGTGCCCAGCACTGTGCTTGCTACAGGAAATATCTGAAAGGCTTAATCGTAGATTTGCTCTGAACAACTTTAGAATTTAATTTCTCCAATGGTGAACCCGAGCTCATCTTGAAGAAGAAGGCCCTCCATTTTCCGGACTGCTGAGACAGCCTCGGAGGGTTCCAATGGATCATGTGCTAGCAGCGACAGTTCAAGTGTCCAGTCCGGGGTCATCTCAGTCCCTGCAGTGGGACTGCTGCAGTGATGTTAGGACTGAGCTAACCTATTCTAATTGTGGAGCTGCTTAGCTTGGCCTTGACCCCCAATGTCCAGCTTCTGACTTGCTTTCACCACACTGGCATCATTTATGTGAAACACTAACCAAATTTCTTCCCCACGTTCAACCCCAGTTTCACCATATGTGTTGTTATAGGATCATCTGGTTCTAAGTCATTCAGAGTGTCTTGGCAGAGGTCCAGCGCAATTAAGAGCTAGTACGTGCTTATTTCGAGTCCTTATGGTTCATTCCTCCCCCGTCTGTCAGTCAAGTGTATCTGCTTAGTATCTTCATAAGTTATATCTACAAAGTAAGATGCCTTATTGGAAAAAGTGCCTGGAAATACTCACCTGCACAACAGTCTCTCTTCCAGTCACTTGGCGTTGTTTTCTGATTAATGAATACAAAGGTTTCAGAACTAGTGGCATTCTTCCCTTTGAATAAGAATCTGGCTATGTAATACTACAAGCATCTGTAGGTGGCTATGTTATCTCGATTGTCTTTTTAAGCCTAGCAGTCAGTGTGTGTGTGTGTGTGTGTGTGTGTGTGTGTGTGGTTGGAAAGTGAACATGGTGAACATGGAAATTAAACTAGATATTTTTACAGAAATTAAGCAATTACTACTTGCAGATATAATGTCAGTTCATAAGTGACTCCTTCATAGCATCAAAGCACATCACTTAGAAGTTATAAAAATAATGCCTTGTTGAGCAAGCAGATGTATTTGTTTAGGTGAAGTAGCCAAGAGTTACCTGACCCATCCAGGTAACCTAGACTGTGAAAGACAAGGACACATGTGACCATCAGCCCCTTAAGGGACTCAGAAACTTCCATCACATGTTGCCCATGGCTCTGACAGCAAAGTGAATCACTTCTGAGAAAGACAATGACTTGTTTACTTTTCACCAAATTGAAAATTGAAGGTATTTCGTAATATGATCTGGGGAAATTTGCCAGATGTTTCATTTCACTCTGTTCTTCTGGCAGGGCTACAAGATAAAATGCTGAGAAAGGCTGATTAACCAAGGTAAGTATGAAAGTGTTAGAGACAAAATTCATAAAAGCTTGAACTGCAGGAAGGTACCTTTTCTGTAGCTGCTAGAATATGGAATATTCTTACTTCAGAGGCAGGCTAATATAAGCCATAGATCTCACTTTTACTCATTTCTCTCTCTCCTCTTTTCCTCCTTTTCTTCCTTCTGTCCAATTTTTCCAATAGAAGATTCTCTAAATCCAGACTAGGAAAATGATTATATGAACACATAACTATAGCTTTTAATATAGCACCAACCTGAAGACTTTTTCACTTGGCCCAATGTAAGGTATCCAGGACAAATCCTGAGATACTTTAAAATAACAAATTCACTTTGCCAGAGCAAGCACTGAATGCAAAGCTTTTGGATTATATTCTTTTTCTTTCTCTTTAGGATTTTAAAAAGTTTGTATTGATTATTTTTATTTTTATTTTTATTTTTTTAAGATTTTATTTGTTATTTTTCAAAGAGAGGGGAAGGGAGAGAGGCACAGAGAGAGAGAAACATCAATGTATGGTTGCCTTTCACCTGCTTCCAGCTACAGACCTGGCTGGAGAGCTGGCTTGCAACCTAGTTATGTTGCCCTGGCTGGGAATCGAACCAGCGACCTTTGGGTTCACAGGCCGGCACCTTAGCCACTGTGCCACCAGCCAGGGCTGTATTGATTATTTTTAGAGAGAGGGGAAGGGAGGGAGGAAGAGAGGGAGAGAAACATTAATATATGGTTGCCTTTCACCTGCTTCCAGCTGGGGACCTGGCTGGAGACCTGGCTTGCAACCTGGGTATGTGCCCTGACTGGGAATTGAACCAGAGATACTTGAGTTGGCAAGCTGATGCTCAATCCACTGAACCACACCAGCCAGGGCTCTCTTTGGAGTTTTGAGGTACAAATGAACTATGGCATTAACTAGAAAACAGTTGATGTAGACTTTATCTTGGTCATCAGTTACTCTGGGCCATTGTCTGTATCATGGTGACCACATCCCACTTGTCACAGTTACTGCATAACTAATTACCTAACAACTCCGTGGCTTAAAACCATAAAAATATTATCGCACAATTTCTGCTGGTCAGAAATTTGGGAGTGGCTTAGTTAAGTGATCTGGCTCAGGAGCTCCAGTGAGGTTGGAGTCAAGATGTTGGCTGGGGTTGGAAGGTCTGCTTTCCAGATGGTGCACTCACGTGGCTATTGGCAGGAGGCCTCGGTTCCTTACTATATGGGCCTCCCACAGGCTTCCTGAGAGTCCCCATGACATGGCAGCTGGCTTCCCCAGAATGCATGCTCTGACTGAGAGAGAGAAAGAGAACAAGCATTAGGCCACAGGGTCTCCCATGATCTAGTCCCCAAAGTCACACACTGTGTACTTTATTGTATTCCTTAGAAATAAATCACTAAGTCCAGCCCATAGTCAAGGGAGAGGAAGATAAGTCTCCATTTCTGAAAGGGAAGAATATCAAAGAATCTTTAGATCTTTCTTAAAATTGTCTCATTAGTTAAGTAGGCTTTCTAATTTGTGCCATTGATAGGGACATATAAATAAATACCATGCATAATGAAGGAAAAAGGAGGAGAAGGAGGAGGAGAAGGAGGGGTCGAGGAAGAAGAAAAAGGAGAAGGAGAAGAAGAAACAGAAAACCACTACTGTATTCATGTTGCTTTATATCCTGTTCCACTAATTCCCATCCTCATCCTTTATTCAGACACTGCTCATGGCTTTAACTTCTCCCTAACTTTAATTGTTGATTTATAATTGTTGAGATCTTACAACTTCCTCAACTTCTTAGGAAAAAGAACTCAACACAGGCAGAAGCCCAAATACCCCTGAAGCCTAGAGTCAAAAGAAAGACATAAATCTATGAATTGGAGGACAAAAGTGAAGTTACGTGTAAAGAGAAATTTTTGACATATGTGGTCCTCTTTTACCTGATGTCTCCTAGAATTCAGAGGGGCATTGTTAAGGCCTTTCAGATGATACCCTTGGTTCCTTCTAAGGACAGAGCTACGTGGGGCCAGCAAATCTGATTTCTCTTCCATCACCCCTCTGCGGCTCCTCTGGACTTCTTGGGCCCAGCGCTTCCAGCCTCTGTTGAGCCATAATCACAATACTAAATCACTCTCTGCCCATTATTACCTACAGTCTGCCTGTGGACATCTTTATATCCCACCAGGAAGTCTGTTCTGATCAGCCATTCACCCACTTCCTTTCATGCTTACAGCCAGCAAGAAAAGTAGCTTCAGGGACTACCAGTGTGCACAGTGCAGTCAGTCCTAATGGCCTTATCACTCGGCTACCTGCTCTTCCTTCCCAAAGGGAACACCAGTTAGTGTATGTGAGCCAGCGAGTCTGGCTGAACCATCCTATTACTGTTTTATATAAAGCACTTACTGAATTCCTAGAGGGAAGAAGAGTCTCCAAGGGGACTTGTCTCATTAAACTGCTGCCTGCTCTGCAAGCAGCCCGCCAGGATGTGAGAGGTGGTAAGCAGAGAGGCAAGACCTGTGGGGGCTTGGTGATGCTAATGCACTAACCTTTGGGCACATGGGCAGCATAAAGGGGGAATAACCTCAGAGGGAAAAAGCAGAAATGTGCTTTGCTCCTGTCACATTTAATGGGATTGAAGTAGAAACAAAGATATTTTTGTAGAGTGATAAAAAAAAAAAAAATATGCCTAGTATCAAAGCATCTAGGTTCCTGTACCTAAAAACTCTTTATGATTTTTCCTTTTACTTTCTTTTTTTTTTTTTAAATAAAGAAAATTGTCCTTCTGCCTCTACCCTATAGGATTCTCCACTTAGCCCTAGGTAGGTAGAGAAAAGGGTCTCTGAAGATGTGGTGTTTTAAAAGCCAGAGAAGAAACAACAGAAATTTTTTTAAAAGGCCTCTGGCCATGATGTCTTTCAACTTCCATTTAGGTTTATAGAAGCCATTCACAGAAACCCTCCGGAAAATGGCTTTTATTTTTCTCTGAGAAAGCACTGCAGAAGACCAACCAACTCCCAAGCTGAAAGGACACTGTCTGCAGAGAACTTAGGAATTGCATTTGCAAAGGTTTCCAGAGTAGATAGATGCCTCTGCATGCAACAGACTTCCTGTGTCACTTAGTGTCACTGCCAGGCTCAGCCTGCAGAAGGAGGAGAAGAAAGTCCTTGGCTCTGTCTCAGTGCTATTTCATCCCAGAATGGGGCTGGGAAGCTTCTACATCACCCGCTTCAAATGTGTTCAACACAGACAAGAGTCTAATTCTCCTCCCTCTTCTACTGGGGGCAGGGGGTTAATAAATAAGTGCACGAGGCAGGGTGAAGAGTGTGTGTGTGTATGTGTGCGTGTGTGGTAGTAGGTTGTGCCCAGTGTAGTACCACCTCTGAGTATCTGAGAACACCTATCCACTATGCCCTGATCAAAGACAAGCTGCACTTGGAACAAAATGCTTTCTGACCTCCCTTCCCCAGGAAAGCACTTTTTTTTTTTCCTTTTGGTGACAGTGTATAAAGCCACAGTCATTAGGGCTAAAAGCAAATATTCTGATACTCCTTCTTTAGGACATTTGGTAGAATCATCCTCCCTCACTCCCATTGAAATGGATTGTGGTCATCAGACTTTCTTTGCTCGCTGAAATGTGAATGGAAATAATGTTGGCACTTCCTGTTGAAGCTTTAAGATTAAGAACAGTTTACCACCTCTTTTTATCTGCCGAGGTGATTGGTAGTGGTACGGTGATGGCTGCTTCTAAAGTGAGGGTGACTTGGAAAAAGCCTGCCTCACCACCACCCCACCAACCCTTGATGAACCTGTAGAAAGAGTGAGAAACAGGTTTTTACTGTTATAAGCCACTAAGATAATTGGCCTATTAATTATTGCAGTGTAGCCCATCTTATCCTACCTGAATCTCACAATCCCTTCAGGGAAGAGACAGGGCTTTTAGCTGCCAATAGGAGTATATTGCATGGGAAAAATTTACATTCATAGTTCACAGAAATATCTCTTTATGTGAAGGTTTAAAAAAGCCTTTCTCACTTCCAGTCCAGGAAAATTTATATTATCTAGGCCACAGAAAAGAACAACATTTTCATAAATATTTACCTATGTACAATTTTTCTGTGGAAGGGCAGAGAAGTAACCAATTTTTTGCTTTGTTAACATTTATGATTAACCTGTCTTTCGTCCTAGGCCTGTGTGTAATCCACTAAAACATATGTACATAAGCTATTCCCACTCTTTATCTGAATGCATTTTATTCCTTGGACAGGATGGGGATGGAAGATCATGAGCTAATAATCATGCTTCAACAGTGATGAAACCTGGCAGCATTCTGTCTAGAGCTTAATTATTTTCTTAATGAACTCTTACTTACATCTGTCCTCTGCAGGAGAGACTTCGGAACCGATCTACTTTGGAACCTATGGAGTATAAAAGGGTTATAAACAGTGGCTTGTCACAATTTTATTCTCATCAAATGAGCAGTAGGAAGTATTGTGTGTAAGGAGTCTATATATAGTAAGGTTCAGGCTCCAAGGGCTATGATTATGATTATTTTAAAAACAGGAAAATCCTTGGATGTGTATGGAGTTGTCAGCCTGGCTTCCCCAGAACAGAGCTTCAGGCAGAGTTTAAATGCTAGTGGTGCCCCGGGGGACACAATTCCAGGGCACAGAGAGTAAGGCTGGGAAGCAGGCAAAGCCAGTCAAGGGGCTGGTTTTGGAGCAGGCTACAGCCCCGCAAGGAAGCACAGCCAGCTGCTCTCAGGGCTCCGGAAATGTCATGAGGAACCACTGCACCTCAGAACAATCTGTTGAGGGGAAGACAGGAGCGGTGTTTTCCTTTTGGCTTCTTTCTGCCTCCTGCCTTTTATAGTCTCAATGGGTGTTAATTCGTCCCCATCCCTTAACCCACCCCACCCCGGGCTGTGTTTTTCAGCCCTTCTGGGAAAGGGAGGATCCCCAGCCTTATGTCCTAGTGTTTCATCCATGCCCCCAAATGCAGAAGACCTGAGCCTTTATAGATCCAGTCAGGTCTGTATAGGTACTTATGCAGCTGCCACCAGTGACTGGAGACAATGATTACAGTCCTTGAAATTATACTCTATATGGGCAAATAAAAGTTTGTAATTAAGAATGACTTCAACCTGTTTTGGAGGACTGGGAAGCTTCTCAGAGGAAAACAGCTTGAATGCAATTTACAGGTAAGGTATTACAAGTGGAGTCAGAACCGGTGTACCTCAAGATTGTTGGAAATCAAAAGGCCTAGTTAGCCTACTGGACGTTTTGAGAGGGTGATCTTTGCATCAATTCTGCAAGAGTGGTCAGTAAGTCCTTTGTGGGAAACTTTTCAAAGGCAAAAGCCTAGAAACAATATTCACTGCAACCAAGTAGGGCTTGACGGCCTACATGCAGCACACACTCAAATAAACAAGCAAAGCCAAGGCCTCCAATTACTGGTCACTGAAATAGTTTGAATAATCTGTTATGCCTCCTTTGTTCCAGATATCATCTGAATATCTAAACTGTGGGCATCATACACACCAGTGAGTGTGACTGATGAGAGCATTTTCCAACATGCAAGGTGAGCTGGAAGTGAAGATGTGTATAGCCAAGTATGTTTAGAATTGCTTCTTCCATGGGCATTGCCTTGTCATGGAGCCCTTAAGTAGCATGAAAATGAAAACTCCAGCGTATCTTAAGATAACTGCATAACTTAGCTTTTCCCAAACTTATTTCATCACAGACCCCTCCTTTTTGCATGACAATAATCTACCTTCCAAGAAACTGGCAGAGTGTTTTCTTTAAGGACATTCAGGCAAACTCTAGACTGGAGAAAGGTGGTGTGATCTGGTAGGCATTCCAGCAGCCAACAGCCTGAGAACTGTGCTCTAGGACTGCTGTCGACATTAATCTGTGACTTTAAAATCAAGCCACACAACCACGTCCAGCCTCTGTATCTTTGTTTTCCAAATAGAGATGATGGCGTGCTATGGAGTCACCAGGAAGACCAGAGAAGAAATGAACATGAAGTCATTTTGGAAAATAAAAAGGAAAAGTAAGTGAACTCTACTCTTTGAATGAGTATTGTGGTCTGGGATTAATTTAATAAGCACTGTCCTTTATACACAGGAGTCCTGGGCTGATCTGAGCAGGTTTTGTCTCTTCCAACAGGCCCTCGTGTAGTTCTATCAGTGCAGAGAGCCACAAAGAGCACATGCTGAGTGGTTGCCAGAGGGAAATGAATCCCCACTGCCTGCTTCCCACCAAAACATGGATCCTTAGCCCATTTTATGCAAACCGTTTCTTTGAAGGGGTTAAGTGATGAATCAACATCACTAAAATACATTTGTGGTTCTCTGCTTTGGAGATAGGAAAGGAATAATTGAGTTTAGGATCCACCCCATCCACATATCTCTTCCTGCATGTGTGTAAATCCTCCTGCATGTGTCTTCCACGTAAAAATGAAGGTGGGGAAAAAGAAAAAAAAAAAAGAAGAAGAAGAAGTGGGAATCATAAACTAGAATGGCAGAACAGGCAGGAAACTTGGGGCTCATCTTTTCTTTCTTTCCACTTGGCAGAGGAATAAACTGAGACCCGAAGGCTCCATCAACTTCTTCCCTGGTCAGAATGACTGCTGGGAGTGGAGCAGCACCCGCTTCCTCTTCATTCCAAACCAGTACCCTTCTATTACCACAAAGCCTCATTTCCTCCTCCCCAGGGATCTGCAAACATTACTATCAGAGGCCCATAACCCCTTAAATATAAATGCACCGCAGAGGAAATGTGTTAGGAATTACACAAGACCTCCGAAGGGCAGCCATGCAGCAAAGCAGTCTGCCTACCAGAAAAAAAAAAAGGGGGAGGGGGTGACTTTTCTAGTAGGGGGCTTCATGGCATGGTAGACTGAGGAAAGACAAGCTCAGTCAGGCTGGGTTCCTTAGAAGCAGAACCCGATGGTGGCAGGGCAGAGGGAGCCCAGCAAGGATGTGGTCTTGGGTAAGGCTTTGCCATGGTCTGATGACCATGCGGAAAAGGTTCTGAAGCACCTACCACACAGAACAGCTCTCCTTTTTTGACAAGAAGGTTGTCTTTCTGTATGCCCACGTAGGTCAGGCACTGACTGTGGGCCTCTGGGGAGGGAATTTGTCTTCCCAGGCAAGACTGCTTCTGTCCTCTTGGGTGGTTCTCTAAAGAAGATGCAGCTGTGAGTCATTAGCAGTCCCCTCTCACAGCACATGGGGTCAGGGCACTGGCTGATAAAGGGGATCTGGGCCCTGTTGCCGGAGCATCTACCACAGGAACAGAGTGTGGGTGCAGGACAGGGATAAGTGGGCAGAGAGGAAAAGTCAGGCTTATTATCATTCTTTTGGAAATGGGCATTTGACTTGGACCTGTCATGGCTGGACAGAAATGCAACCATGTCCATCCATCAGAAGAATGTTTGTCTTTGTTTTTGTTTTTTTTTTTTTTTTGTCTTTTGTTTTTCTGTGGTCATGGTCAGAGAACTATGTCCTACTGAGCTTCACATGTCCTTTAGGGTTTGTCCTACATTTCCATTGTAATAATCTAAGCAAAGACGACAGAGAGAAAGGTGATATGATGATATCCCTTGATGCTTTGGCAGCCATCCTGATTCTCATGCCACCCAGAGAAGCCACCCAGAGCCTTCCTATTCTGCAGAATGAGAAGGCAACTATGGCTGGTACTCTTGGGATAAGAACAGGGTGTGATATTGCTTACCTTGATAAATTGGACAGTATTTCTCTCATGTTCCTCCTCAGTTCTCTTTGCTATGGGGACTTGAAGTTCCAGGCCAAATGTGGACAGGTCAATGCTATTTTATTTGCATAAACATGTGCCAATACTTCTTTTAAAAAACAAACCCATTAAATTTTTTAAAACACTGTGAACAAAATATTAATGCTTTACTTTGGGGAGATTGGACCATGATGCTCTGACATAGCATTTTATTGTTGGAAAAGGCTCTAGAACAATTCTTGTCCAACTTCCTCATTTTAACATGGAAGAAACCGAAACTCAGATAAATGGAAATGATCCAGCCAAACGCACAAAAGGTTAAGAATCATTCTTTTAAAACAGACCAACACAAAACTTCTGCGGCTTCTTTTATGAGCCAGAGTACCCAAGCTTGTCCTGTAAGCAAGACATTCTCAGATGATTAGGCCCCAGTAGCTGCCATTCCAGAGGCACAACACACCATAAACAGTTCCCTTAACACCTCACCTGTATTCCCTGTGAAGTCATCAGAGGATACCAAGCGATATTGGAGGCAGAGGTAATGAGATCAGCCTGAGGAAATTGGGAGGAAGCTTTGCAGAGGCAGGAATATTTATGTTGGCACATAGAGGATGCATCCGATTTTGAGATTCAGGAACAGGAGGAAGAAGAAGGGGTGAAGAAATGCACCATCCGAGTGAAGGCCCAGAGAGGAAGGAGCGTCACTTTTCAGAGGAAGGCACACGCGGATCTGAGCTGCTGCATTAGAGAGCTGGAGTGGACTTGAGAAGTAATGGTGTGTGATCCATGGGCTTGGGAACTAAACCCTGAAGGGGAGAAAGGAGAGAAAAATGAAGACGATTGAATTCCCAAAGCAGATTTGACCCAGGAGAAGTGTTTTGAAGAGCAAAGATTAGGGCCTCTTAACAACAAAATCTCTCTCTAACTCTATCTAGTACCCTTTTCACTGTTTCAGATTTAGTTCTTTGAGTATGGAAGGTATTTTTTCCTGAAGTAAGCCTATTAAAATGCAGTGCCTCTGAGTGAGATAAGTATAATCCATCAGGCATAAATTTGTTGACAAGTAAGTGACAGCTAGCTGAAAACAAGATCTGGAGGAAAGAAAACAGAGGAGACATGTGAGGGAAGGGATTTGGGTGCCAAGGGTGGGGGGGGGGGTAATGCTGAGAAGGGTGGTTCCGAATTGCGCCTGCAGCTGTCCCTGCCTGAGAATGGTATGTGCGGGCCAGATAAGGGGTCAAAGGGAACTGGATGGGGCCTAGGGACTGAAGGGTGGTGCCCAGCTCCCAGTTCTGAAGAAAAACAACTTATGCAGACAGGGAAGTGTCCTTCCAGCCAATGGCCTCAAGCAATGTAAGCGCTGTTTCTGAATATTTCCATCTTCCTGGATTCAAAGATGGGAGAGCAGTGCTGGCTCACAAGACGCTCAAGCAGCTCTTCTGCTCATGGGAAAACGGGATGGATATTTGGATAGATTTAGAGCCAGTGAGAAACTGTAAACTGGTCCAGGCTTTACATGAAATTGGCTTCAGTCATTTCCAGGATATGCATGGTGCTTATATCTACATTTGGGTATTTCCTGCCTAGTCAGTAACGAAATGCCACATAGTTACTAAATGGCAGAGCAAAGCTCTGAGGCCAGTTCTGTTACAGAACCAGGGGTACTATCTGCCTGTAATAATAGCCAGCCCCCAAAGCCAGCCCAAGTAGTCATGCCCTTGTCGCTGTCCCCTCCCACAGGGGTGACTTGTGAAACCAACAGGATATTACAGAAAGGAAGGAGTGTGGTGTCTGAGGTTGGGTCACAAAAGAATGTGTGGTTTCCAGCTGGGCCACCAGCTGGAAGTGGGAAGTGAGGTGGTATATTATCATGAGGACTTAGGCAGCCTAGGGATAGACCAACATAATGAAGACTTAAGACCTCCTGCCAACAGCCATAGGAGTGAGTCATCATGGATGCAGGTCCTCGGGCTCCACGCAGCCTTCAAATAACTGTGCACACCCAGCAAATATCTTGACTGCCACCTCATAAGAGACCCTTAGCTGCTTCCAAATTCTTAATCCAAAACTACTATGAACAATAAATGCTTGTTGTTTTCAGTCTCTAAGTTTAAGAGTAATTTGTGGTACAGCAACAAACATCTCGTATATTGACAAATACAACAAAATTTGGGATAAAATATAGAATGCTGAGAACTAATACATACTGTTTTAGACAAAAGAAAGGATAGGGATTTCTCTTCACATGTCACAATTGTAGGAGGGCTTTCCAATGATCTAGGGGCCTGGATGGACCACTAAAATGGTAGGAGAAGGTCACAATACAGATTTATTTCTCATTAAATGATAAATGGATATAAAGGAAAGCATATATACCCTGTGGGTCTGATATGTCAGAGCAACTATTAGAAGTCTGTCCAGATGAAAATGAAAGAAAAGTAATAATTGCATGGAGATCTAGAGGCTTAAATAGCATCACCATGAACCCCACTGACTTTCTGTTTTCCCAGTAAATAGAGAATGAAATAAAAACTGGGATTGGAGGCCAGCAGATCTCAATGGAGGCAGTTCCACCCAAAGACTATTGTTAAACAGAAGAGAATTAGTATAGACATCATGCCTTTATTCTCGTGGTGAGACATGGAGGAAGGAACACAGGAAAAGGCAGATGGTCGACGTTTCTTCTCCTAAATTGGTAATAACATTCACTTTTGCTTCAGGAAACTGTCATGTCACATGTGATTACTAATCTCTTTCTCCCTTTTCCTGCCAGAGGTACGTAATCCAAATCTATTTAATCAGAATAATACTTTCTGAAGACAGACTGATAGCACCAGGAATGAGCATGTGACTGAACCTGGGCCATTCAATACCTTGCCTGGAACTCTTCTGTTGTTTCTTTCTCTGAGAAAAGATGCTCATTTCATAACTGTGCTGCTAAGCAGTAGCATTTGAGTCTTCAGTTGGCAGCAGCCACTTGGTTAGCACTCAAGAAGAGAACTTAATAAATAGATGGAGACTTGGAGACATCAGCTGAGATCCTAGCCATTCTCAAAAACTGCATTGCCGTTGGAGTTTTCAGTGATATGAATAAATACACCTTTATACTAAGCTAGCTTGAGGTCAGTGTCTATCACTTGTAGCCAAGTAAGTACTACTTACCACAGAAAACAAAAAAATGCACAAGATTAGGTCCTTAGAGAAATGAAAAACGACATTGACTTTCTGGGAGAAAAAGAAACAACAAAGAAAAGATGGTGAGACTGGTGAAAATTTGGAAAGTGAGCTGGCAGATCACAGAAAAGAAATGGAAGAAAAAAATCAAACTATTGCAAAGAGGAAAGCCACATACAGAAAATATAAAAAGGAGAAAGAAACTGTATGTAAACATTGTCAGAGACATATGATTACAAGTCTGAAGGAATTACCATTTTAGAATCACGATATAAAAAATCTTAAATAGAATGATAGCAATAAAATGATAAATATAGGAGACAGACATTGCTTACATTATGCATATTTATATACATACATACATGTTATCATATATATGTTATTTGCATATATATATATATATATAGCTGGTATTCATGAATAATAATGATAGGCAATATTACTAAAGTGCTTATTATATGTCAGGTATTCTCTAAGGCCTGATTAACTCACTTATTCTTTATAAAGCCTTTTGAAAGTTGGTCTCCATGTCACAGGTGTGTGGACTAGCTGTTTGAGTCCTTCCCAAATTCATAGGTTAAAGCACCAACCCCGAGTGTGGCTGTATTTGAAGATGGGGTCTCTGAGGGGGTAATTCAGATTAAATGAGGTCATCAGGATAGGGCACTGATTCCATAGGATTAGTGCCATTAGAAGAAGAGACCCCAGGAAGCTTGCCTTTCATTTTATATCATTTTTTCTGCTGACATGATGCTCTCTGTTACTTACCTTCTAAGTGCTGTTGGGTGAATAGCAGAACTGAGATTTAAAATCTGGCATCTGGCTTCAGGGCCATGTGCTAATCCACTATGTTATACAACCTCTCATGTTCACATGCTATTCAGCCTCTTATATGCAAAGATATAATAAAAGTAATTTGATTATAATATTAGTAGTAATAATAAAATATGGCATTCAGAGTGTGTCAGGCTATATAAAATAGCACACTGTGTCAGCAGAAACACAAATGCAAAATCATCTACATCAAAATAATTCATAATAAATGATAAAAATAATCTCATGACATCCAAGCAAATTAAAAGTACAAGAAAAAAATATCTGAGCAACCTCAAACTCTTTCATGCCAACATTAATGATAAACTAAAATCAATCACTCACATGAAACATTTATGAGAAATAAGTTTGATTTAAATATTTTTGTTTACATTAACATAGTTTTGATACAAACATATCAAAATCATGTACTATATGAAAATAACATTATATGTTGAATCCCTTGGTTCACTACTATCAGTATGTGAAAATCTCAATTATAAAAACATAATATGTGATTTGGCTAAAGTACAAAAACCAAATACATGGTGGTTTATAAATTATGCATGTGTGTATTTTATTACTTAAACATTGAAACACATCAGTAGGAGCAAAGATAATTATATTCTCTTGTCTATGATATTTCTCATTGTTTAGCCAAATTTAAAAAACTTAAGTTCAACACATTTTTCAATTTTGTTATTACAATGGTATATTTGTCAAGGTAGAAGAATATGAATTTCATTTAACAGTTTGTGTTTAAAGCACTTCCAGTTTAGGTACAGGATAAGTGAGTTTTCATTTTACTGTTGCCAGAGACCTCACAAATGTTAGAGCTTCATAGCATAAGTAATAATCACAAGATGGAAAGAGAAAATTGGATGCTCATTTTCTTATATTTACATGAAGAAATCGATAAACACTTTTTAAAGTCAAGCTGAAGAGGTTTTCCTTTTTTCCTTTTAAATTATTCTCAACCTCTTAATGCTATCCATCATCTTCATTTACAAGGATCAGGCATCTTTTGGAACCTTGAAAAATTTTATCTAAAGGTCATTATGTTTTGTTTTATTTGCTTATCTTCTGTTCACATTTATGCAAATTAAACTGAAAACATCTTCATAAAAATGGCTTGCATTTCGGTGACATGTGCTCCTCAACCTCCCTGATCCTATGGCCGCATTGTTCCGGGACTATTTCTAGTGGGGAGCCTTGGTGTGCTCATCTTACCTTCGCTCCTTGCACCCTTTATGGCTTGATCAGGTTTCTACACGCAGCTACCACCCTCCCCACCAAAAAAAAAATTACAAACGCATGTATACATTTGAGTTCAGAGACAACACAGATAATCCTATTAGCTTCACCTGCGAGGGACCAGTAATTGCTGGGCGATTTGCTGGAGTGGGCTCCCCGGCTGGAAGAAATCAGCCTGTGTCATCTCATTCCGATTCCACTCGAGGTGATTTGCCTCCTTGCTGGTTTGCCCAGCGCCGTGTGCCGCCTGGACTGACGCTTTGCACAGTATGAAATAATTCCTTTTGACAGGATAACCACGATGGCAGCAGGTAGGCCAAACTGGGGGAAATCTGTAATCAAATTAAGGGAGCCGTAAGTAGGAAATTAGGTTTACCCCACTACCAAATGCTGGCACTAAACTGTTCAGGGTATCTAGAGAGCATTTGGTCGGGAAGGCTTGCAGGCAGCTTAGAACATTAGTGCTGTGCGAACGTGGGACACCCGGGAGGCTGTTATTCATAAGCTGTTTAGGCCTTATCGGTGGAGTTAAAACCTGATTTTTTTTTGTCCTATTTTGAAAAATAAACATTTTACAATAGTTCAAGCCTCAAAATGCAAAGGTATATGCAGCCCAAGGACCAAGAATGCGGTTACAAATTGGCTTTTCTGTTTAGCCTGATGGCCTCGTGCATTAGTTTAATTATCACATGTTTAAATTTCTGTGTCCTAGGTTAATGTTTAATTACCTGACAGAATGGAAGGCGCAGATGATCCTAGCTGCCCTCCAACTCTGCCACCTCCCTTCTGTGCTAATGATGATGGCAACGTGGGGATTTCTGTTTCCTCTGAGTCCAGTTCACCGTGACCAGCCAAGAGTCCCGAGTAATCCTTTTACAGTGAGAAGCATCATCGTTTCTTTCCATGAGCACAAGGGGCTCCTGGATTCCCTAGAAAGTTGCTGTTTTCCCAGGTCCTCAATGTGTGCTCCTGAACAGAGCAGGGATGCCACCCCCCATCACCACCCCACACTGCCACAAGCCAAGCTGACGTGTCTGAGATGACAATTCACCTGCGGATGATGGAAAGGTTCGAGTTCCACCCGTCAGCTCCTCTGGGAGTGAGGAAAGCTTCCTCTGCTCTGACGGGGGCTGAGCCATTCCCACAGGGGCCACAGAACCGCACATGCTTTTTCATGTCTCCTGAAGTTAGGAGACAAAAACAACAACAACAACAAAAAAAACCCCTCAAAGTGTAATTGTGGGGTCTGATAGCTTTTTTACAACCTAGGTCTTTAGGAACAGTCAATTAAGGTTTACCTGCTGGAGCATTTTCAAAACAAATCAATATCTCATTTATTAAAAATTAAGAACCCCATGAGCTTCTAATAGGCACGTGAAAAGCAGGGAAACAGTGTAGCAATGACAGCTTAGGGGACTAAGGGAAGAAAGCCTAACATACGTTTATGATTTTAAATATACCACAAAGACCGGGTGTTGTCACGCTGCGCTGCATGCATTAGCATAATCAAGTTTGCTTACTTTTCGTTTATGAGCTGTTGACTGCAGTTAGGCTTGAATTGTATTTGGTTTCTTCTAAATTTCAGGCTCCAGCTCTGAAAGTGGGAGAGAACTTGCAGAAGGGATTCACCGAGGTTGGAGTAAGCAAGAGTACCAGTTTCCTCTGGAATCGGAGAGAAAACAAAAAACATGGTGGAGTGGAAACTTTCCTTATCAAACTCCCCATTTGAAGTGTGGATGAGGAAAAAAGGGTGGGAGGGACTTCTATGAAAAGTAACCTCACAGGGCTATCTGATCATAAATTCCTGCCTGGGCAGGGCATGCCTCAGGCCTACAACTTCTTTAGTGAAGGGCTTTAAACCAGCCCTGTCCACTGTTTCTGTGCATCCAGGTGAACACACCTTTGAAATTGGTCATAACCACCCTCAGTACAGCACACAGTCTTGTTTGCTATCCTATAATCCAACACCTGCCTTGCTTCTCCCTCCTCCCTGTAATCGTCCTCAGTTTGTTCCTTAATTTCAAATGCATAAAAGAAGCTGCAAGACTATTATTCTCCAGAGCATTTGAGATTTTCTTACTGCTTAGCATATGTCATCAGTTTCACTCACATAAATTGCATAAAATTCTGCATAGGTTTGGATACTTTTATAACAACAGTGGATTTTGAGTGGTTTTCTTCACCCCAGAATTCCATCCCTCCCACAAAACAACAAAAACAACCAACCATCCGGTTGCTCACCCCATTCCTCTATCATAACTTGAAGAACAACCATCCATTGGTCTTGCCTGCCCATTCCACAGCTAAATCATTGGCTCATTATGTTAGTACCTTTAGCCACAGGTTCTCACACTTGACCTTGCATTTGAGTCACCTGGGAAGTTTTAGAAAACACTGATGCCTGGGTACCACTCCTAGAAGTCTGTGTAACTGGTATCGGGTGCAGGTGGGGCATTAGGATTCTTAAACCCCCTAAGATGTTCTGATATGCAGCCAGGTTCAAAAACCACTGCTATAAGTCAGTGTTTCTCAAAGTGTGGTCCTCAGACCAGCAGCATCAGGATCCCCTGAAAGCATGTCGACCACCACCCTAATCCATTATCTCTGGGCTGCAACTGCCCCCTGGCTGGTCTCTCTGCTACCAGCCTTGTGTGCTACACAGCAAAGTGATTGATCTCTTCAGAAACATTTCTCAAATCATCACCATCGCCCTCTTCCCTTTTCAAAACTGTCAAATGGCTTTTAAAGAAAATGCAAGCAGGGCATTGAACATATTTGACCTCTTCCTCCATCTCTGACTTCACTTCTTCCTATCCCTTTATCTCATTTCCTCCACTCCAGCCACATGGACTCATCCCATCTGCAGGCCTCCACCCTGATTCTTCTCACCTTCTGAACTCACTTCCTCCAAGAGGGTTGCACAGCTGCCTTCCTCTATTAAAACCTAAACTCAAGGCTATTGTCCTTAGAGAGACCTTCGAGAACCATACTATCTGAACCAAGTCCTGAAGCACCTAGACCTATGACTACCTGAATTATGTTGTTGATGTTCTTTTCCTTTGTTGCTATAGGTACCACTGCTAGAATATAAATTCTGAAGAGCAACTATCTTATCTATTATGTTCATGTATAATAGGCCCTCCATAAATTGAATAGAATAGCTGTAGGAGATATCACCAATCCTATCTCCATTTTCAGGTTAATTCACTTAGTTGTATTATATTTCTGAAAACAAAGAGAGTTCACAAAACTAGCCTGGTGGTTGGAGAATGCCATATAAATAGACCCACGCTTGAGCCATCAATCATAATCCCAGCAAGCTGGGCACCAGCGATGCAGTGGTATGAATCATGGCTGCCTGCTTCCACTCCTGGCACAGCAGTTCAAGGCACAGAACTCAAAGAGCATCCCTGCTGATCATGAGTAGGTCCGTAGCACCAGGAGAAAAGGAGGAAATGAGGTTGAGTCAACAAAATCCCTGACTTGTCCAAGAAATATAACAGTTTCTATTTTTAAATTTTTTATTTATTTTAAAAGGTTTTATTCATTATTTTCAGAGAGAAGGGCAAGGAGAGAGGAAGAAAGGAAAAGAAGCATTAATGTACAGTTGCCTTTCACCTGCCTCCAGCTGAGGACCTGGCTGGAGACCTGGCTTACAACCTGGTTATGTGTCCTGGCTGGGGAACTGAACCAGCCACCTTTGGGTTTGCAGGCTGGTGCCTATCTACTGAGCCACACCAGCCAGGGCTAAATAACATTTTCTTACTGGGTTCATCTTTCATTTGTGTATGTCTCATGCAATATCAGCTCTAATGTCCCATGCAGACAGAGTGATCAATATATTGCAATATAGGGAAACAGACCTGTATAGAGGGAAAGAAGTTTTGAAAACATGTCTAAAAACTATTCCATGGGTTGTCCAATTACTGAAGTATAACAAAAAACCATAGAACAACCTGCGAAATACAGAAACTTTGATAACAGCGGCTTCCCTGCCTTCTTTATGAGACCTCCCAACCTTTGTGCACCTCCCAATGTTGGAAAACAAAGAAAGAATTTTGTTTCCCTACCTCCTCTAAGCTCATCCCCACCCATGGCCTAAGTATGAGTAAAAAGTGATTCCTCTGTCTCCAACTAAGTTTTCTTTCCCAAGATTTTATCTTTCCGGACTTTTATTTCTATCTGCAAGTGAATATTAGACAAACAAATAAAAAAGAACAGCCTTATTGAGGCAAAACTGACACATCAGGAACTACCTACATTTGATACATTTGGCACATGTATGCAGCCATCAAATGACCACCACAATGAAGATAAGGGGCTTACATATCACTTCTGAAAGGTTCCTCTTGCCCCTTTGTAACTCCTTCTGCTGCTGCTTCCCATCCCTAGGTAGAAACTGATCTGCTTTCACTATAGATTACATTGCAAATTCTAGAATTTATATAGAAAGTAATTTATTTGTTGTCTAACTTTTTTCATTCTGCATAATTTTTTTGAAATTCACCTATGTTGTTGCGTGTATCAGTGATTCATTCATTTTTATTTCTGAGAAGTATTGCATTGTTTATCCACCTGCTGATGGATGTTTGGCTTGCTTCCATTCTATGGCTATTACCAAAAAAGTTGCTTTTATATGATTTAATTTCTCTTGAATAAAGACCTAGTTGTGGAATGTTAAGCTTTTTAGAAAACTGTAAGAGCTTCCCAAAACGGTGTGCCTGAGTGCAGTGCATGAGTTCTGGTTACTCCACATCCTTGCCCAAACTTGGTAAGGCCAGGCTTCTCACTTTCAGCCATCCTAATCGGAGGATTTTCTTAGTTTAGGGCACTGTTACAGCACTGCGGCATCACAGTCTCCTGCCCTCCTCCCCAGTGAGGGAAAGAAGCTCACAGGAGGATCTGGGCAGCTCCTGGGGGGCAGTCTGCCCCAGGCATATCATTTCTTTTTCTTTTCTTTTCTTTTTTTTTTTTACTTTAAACACTTTATATTTTTTCAGTGACAGTTAACATAAAATATTGTATTAGTTTAGATGTACAACCTAGTGATTAGACATTATATAACTGACACCGTACACGGCTATTACAATGTTATTGACTATTCCCTATGCTGTACTTCACATCCTGTGACTATTCTGTAACTACCAGTTTGTACTTCTTAATCCCTTCACCTTTTCACCCCATGATCTCCAATACCCCCTCCCATCTGGCAACTATCAAAATGTTCCCTGTGAAACCCTGGCTGGTGGCACAGTGGATAAGGCGCTGGCTTGTGAACCCAAAGGTCACAGGTTCGATTCCCAGCCAGGGCAACATAACTAGGTTGCAAGCCAGGTCTCCAGTCAGGTCTGTGGCTGGAGGCAGGTGAAAAGCAACCATACATGGATGTCTCGCTCCCTCTCTGCCTCCCTCTCTTCCCCTCTTTCTAAAAATAATAAAATAAAATATTAAAAAAAAAAAATGTTCCCTGTGAGTCTGTTTCTGTTTAGCTTGTTTGTTTATTTAGATCTATTTTGTCTGTTGTATTGCTACCCCAGCTTTTTGTTTGTTTCTGTTTGTTTCCATTTTCTTGAAGTATCTTTTTTCCATCCCTTTACTTTCAGTCTGTGTGTATCTTTTGATTTGAAGTTTCTTGTGGACAGCATATGCTCAGGTCTTGCTTTTGTTATTCCTTCAGCCACTGTATGTCTTTTGACTGGAGCATTTAATTCATTTGCACTTAAATTGCTGATAGCCCACTGGTGTGGCTCAGTCGATTAGGTGTCATCCTGTTACAGAGTGGGAGAAAGCCAAAATCCCCCACTCTGCAGTTTGGTGATGTGGGTGAGGTAAGGCCAGGTGGACTAGCCTTTGTTCTTTTCTTGCCAAGAAAATAGGAAGGGCCTTGTCCTGGGTGGTGTGGTAATCATTTCATAATATATGTGTATTAAATTATTACATTGTATACCATAAATATACACAATGTTATATGACAATTATATCTCCATAAAGCTGAGAAACATTTGTGTGATGATTTGGAGATAGCCTACATATTCAACTTCTACCTACACAGTGACTCATGGTCTCTTATTTTCCTCAATTTGTATTCTCTTTCCAAGAGATAAATTTATTTTAATCATGTTATCTGAGAGACAATTTTATAAAAGAGATATAGTTAAAGTGATATTTAATATATTTCTTTCATAATCATACGCATATTTGCAGTTTCTCAACATATTCCCTCTTACAATGGAACATTTGATTAATATGATAATTTTTAATTTAAACAACTTAATCTCTTTGCAGTAATACAGCTATTGTCCTTAATAGTACATCTAAATATTACAGGTTCTTTTTTACTTTTATAAAAAATTACATTAAAATGGAGAAAGGAAAGAAAACATTAAGCACAGCATTGCCTCAAGTATATTGTAATTCACAGAAACCATTATTAAAAGTTTTCATCACATTAAGGGGCAATGAGTTACACTACAATTCAAATTGAGGTTTAGAATAAGTACATTTCAATGGATGGTTTTTTGATACTATGGTATAATCTTGTTGGATATACAGTGATTCACAGTTGAATTCTTCCATGTTTGTTGTATGATTAAAAATTTCAGTATAAAATGTTGGAGGAAGAGAAGGGGAGAAAGAGAAAGGACATAAAACAGCTTTTCTTTATTAATTTCTCCCCTTCATGAGAGGACCATTTATAATGAAATGCAGTATTCATATTTCAGAGAAATACACTAAAAGAAAGAATTAGCAAGAGATAACTATAAATGATACTTTCATCAATAATGTCCATTCCTTTCAAGTTTCAGGTTTATAATTTAAACACATAACCCAAGGGTAAAAGGATCCTAGGGGTGCCCAGCCCAGTTTCCAGCCTGAAGCAGGAGCATTCTGTGAATGCTCCAGGGACCTACCTCTACAAAAACCTGTAACTGGAGCTCAGGAGTACAGTAAGTACCTCTCCCTGCTGGGACTGAAATACAAACCGTGTTAAGTGGAGAAGCAAGGTAGATGGAGTGGGTGGATAAAGGAGATTTCTTTTTTTGCATCATTCTTCCACTGTTTTCACCTTTTCTTTTGCTAAGTCAGGTGTGAGTAGCTAGCTGATGGTTTAACTCTGTTCGCTTAAAAACAACAACTATCTATGTGATGTGTCCCTCTTAGGCTTCACCAGACAGAAAGCAGAGGTTGAGTTTGGATATTCATTCTCAATGGCTCCAAGCTGCTCCCACATTTAAAGGGATACCCTACCCTGCCCACCCCCACCATAACTAGTCCTGTGGCTCGCCTGTACTGCTTTCCTAAAAGCTTGCTGCTCTGTATTTCACCAAGACCCTGCAGCCCTGCCCTAAGATGTCTAGGGAGCGAGACACCATTCTGTTTCTAGAATGCAGTTCCTGTCTCTGCTGCTGTTGCCTGAATCCTGCAGCAATTTAAAATCAACCGTTCACCACCATAAAAGAACTGGAGCTCTATCCTCAGCCTAATGCCAGAGATCCTTATCACCGTGGCTGCACAGTCAGAGGGAAGGGCGGGTCCGGTGAGGGTGGAAGACAGCATTTCCCACAGAAATTCCGCTTGAGGCCTCAAAATGCCACAACAATCGGTGATCTAGCTCTTTCCTCTTTCCTGGGCGGGGGCTCTGAGCTTAGATCAGCAGTCCGGAGGCCAGCAGGTTCTCAAAGATTCAGCTCTGGGGTGGAAGCCTGCTTGTGTCATGACACCAGTGAGTATAGTGGTCACGTAATTGAGGTCTAGGGTGACGTGCTACATGTGCTATTTAGGGTAACTCTTTTGAAGTAATGGTGGAAAAGGACCTCACTTTTACCTTGGAAAGGGGGTAAAGGTCCTAGGCAAGATTATATGAGCAGCCCTTTGTGTATTAGAGACATGGTCTTTCAACAACCAGTCACACCACACACATGTACACTCATGCTTGCGCGCACACGCACATACGCGTGCGCACACACACACATGCACACATACACTGCTAGGTAGCTGGATGTGGCAGATTAGAGACGGGAGCAAATTCTTTGACACACTTTCGACAGAGAGTGGGGCCTCCACCTTCCCTGGTAACCTGGCTGGACTGCCTCTGACCGCTGGAGGACAGTGGAAGAAGTGAGTCTTCCCTGGATTTGTCCCCTGGTTGTTAGAGGGCTAGCAGCTTCTGCCCTGACCTCAGAGAGCACAGCACTGCCCTGTTCGAGAAGCTATGTGGGGAGGCCCGGAGGCTCCGTGGAGAGGGAGGGGGCCAGCTGAGTCCACACGTCCTGCCAAGGCCAAGGCATGTGAGTGAAGCTCTAGTCCCTCCAGATGAACCCGTCACCAGCTGAATACCACATACCACATGCCAGCCAGCTCCACATGACGCAGAGAAACCAGCCAACTTCTGACCCGCATACAATGGTCGTTGTTTTCCTTTACTAAGGTGGAGAATGCTCTGTTAGGCAGCTGTAGATTCCGTGGGCCTGGATCAGAAAAAATTCTGTAGGGACTTTCAAGCTGTGCTCAGAACTCTTATTCTCTTGCAATACCCTAGCCCTGTTTCTTGTGCTTAGATTCTCATCAGATTCCTTCCCACTGGGGGCAGACCTTCTGGGGCCCTCAGAAGTACGTATAGTCATTATGGGACCAACCAGGTTCGAGGCAAATTTTAACTTTTTTCCTACTAGCAATTGTAGATACAAAGACTACATACAAGAGATACACTCAAGATATTAGCGCCCATGTGCTGTTCAGCCACTAAGTACATCCTGTTATCATAGTTATCATAGATCAAGGTTATGTGCCCTGGCTGTCATAATGTTATTTTAGAGTTAAAAAAAAAAGTTGTACTATGAAGATTAAGTAGAAGAAAAAAAGCAAATATTTTCAAATGTCTTCTATTTTAAAATTTCAGTGGAAGCAAACACGGTTGAAAAGTACATTAATAGTGATGGTACCTTAACCCTTATTTTTCCTTTGTAATCATTTTTTCTCTTTCCCGAAGTTAAATTCCTAAAGCCTGGGTACCTCTGGATATACTGTGTACTCAATAGTTCCCAATTATTATTCTCCGTTGGAGCTCTTTTTCCCTCATTTTCTCTGTCTTTGCCCCTGCTCTAATGAGCATTCCTAGCTTGGATCTGTAGTTGCACTAGCGTTGAGTCAGATGCCAAGAACACCTTTTCATTCTGGTTCCCAGGGTGTTGGCACTGATAGGCTACTATACTAGGGCATCAGTATGATGTTCAGTGATGCAGAGTTCTTTATATTCTAAGGGCTGCATCTGACTGTTTATAGAACAGCAAGAAACAGCCTAATCTTCCCCTGCTGACAAAATGAATGTGGGCGAAATGCTTCTAGATTCATGACACGGGGGCTCTGTGATTAGCTGAGTTCAGGTGTGGCTGGTGGCAGGCAGGCGCTTCCTGGGTGCCAGGTCCACAAATGGCCTTATCATTAACTGTGGGCATGAACAGACCCTTTCTGAACTAGAGAAAGCAAGAAAGTCTCAGCAATGACTAGGTTCCATTTATTGGGGAATCTTTATTTTCTGATTATCTCACATCAGGTTGGAGGGTGTTTGGGAAAAGTAAAAAAAAAAAAAAAAAAAAAAGACATAAAATCTGACTGAGGAGAAGGTGATGGGTTAGTTAGACTTGTTTCAAGTTACAGAAACACTAGGGTATTAACCAATCATTTTCACGAACCAGAGTGGTATGTGGCTGCCCACCTCCACCACAAGGCAAACTCTAGAAGCAGAAGCAGGTGAGAAAGGAAAATAGCTTTTATTCCAATGCTGAATGACTTGGGAGAATGAGGAACTTCCCTGTCTCAAAGCTCATCTCCTCCTCAAAACCCAGACAAAATCCACCCATCCCTCAGCAAGACCAAAACAAAAGGCACTGAGTGCCCAGATTTCCTGCTCCATTTTAAAATACCATCCTCTGGAATGCAAGGGCATCTGCTAAGCAGTCATCCAGGTAGCTTAGCTTGTTCCCAGCTGTTGCCTGGCTTCGGGGTCACCCCTAGAAGCAACCTGTTGAGCCAGGGCCACCATTAGTCATCAGGCTTCCAGGGCCAAAGGTTCCTTGTTTCCAGGCCAAAGAGTCCTGGTGCCTGAGGCTGTTCCTTCAAGGGGTCTGGAAAAAACTGCTCTGTCCTTTCAAAGGTATGTTATCTTAGTTGTACAAAAACAATAGACAACTTTAAAGGTAAAGATTGGCCTTTGTGAAGGTAGTTGCAGACTGAGGATGTGACTTCTCACCAGGCCCCACATTTAGCTAGGGATTTTGACATTCAGACAACCCTGTGAGGTTAGTTTGGTTTCTGGGTTTGTAAGGTCAGCCATGTGGGCCTCCTCTGAGCTTGTCAGGTTTAGTAGGCGGCCACTGTTTCATCCATATGAAGAAGGAAGATGAATACTGCATAGGTAAACAGCAACCATCTGCTCTATCAGAAACACACCTGAAATTTAATAAAGTGACGTCTTTTGTGCTCTGGTAGTTAAGACGGGGACTCCCTAGGTATAAATCAAAGTTTTATCACTTAATCGCTATGCGACTTTATGCAAATTATTTAACTTAACTCTTGTTTTCCCAACTTGGAAAATAAGATAATAGTAACTTCCTTGTATGATTATTATGAGATTAACTGAGATAATATGTGCAACGAGCTTAGAACATTGGCTGGCATGTAGTTAATGCTTAATAAATACATATTAGCCTCTATTACAGAACTTATTTAAGTGGTGATTCTTGAGCAGGATGTTGATGGGAATTCGTAAAGCAATGCTCAGGTATCAACAATAGAGAAATCCAGTCACTTGTGCTGAACGAAAATAATGGAGGCAGAAATGAGAGCTGGAGAAAGGAATTGGGTGAGGACTGCATACGGGAGAAAAGAATAATCCCAAGTAAGCAGATGAATAAAACCAGTTTTCAGAAATTTTTAAATGGTTCCTGTCCAAGGTGAGTCTATCATTCTTTTTTTTTAAAGATTTTACTTTATTATTTTTAGAGAGAAGGGAAGGAGAGAGGCAGAGAGGGTGAGAGACATCAATGTATGGTTGCCTTTCACCTGCTTCCAGCTATGGACCTGGCTGGATACCTGGCTGAAACCTGGTTATGTGCCCTGGCTGGGAATCAAACCAGCTACCTTTGGGTTCGCAGGCTGGCACCTATCCACTGTGCCACCAGCCAGGGTAAGTCTATCATTCTTAAACATTACAACAGACTTTTCCAGGGTTTCATGATCAGGAAATTCTTTTTTATATTCAAGATAAATCCCTCTGGTTGTTGCAGAAGCCCATTTTATGTCCTCGCATAGGATAAAACATGGGTAAAGGTTTAACAGGCAGGGAGAGCTAATATGGAGCTTTAGAGATGTTGCTGAGGGAAAGTGACAAGCCTTGGTGACAGCCATTTTATTAGCAACAGGGAGGAAAAGTGTGTGTCAAGTTAGGCCTGTGATAGTGAGCATGAAAGAAAAGGAGACAATGGGATCTCTGACAAAGAGGGGAGAGGTTGCTCTGCTAGATAAGAAGTTGGATTATAAATATAAGACATGACCAGGGCTTTGATAGTCAAATCAAAATGTTGCTAGAATTGTAAAGAAGACATTTTCTCTCTTTTTCTATCTCCTAGCAGATAAGTAGACAATTAAAAAGAGAGGAGGGGGAAAATCTTGCAAACAATGGGAACTTTTCTGGCAAGGTTTACTCATTAGAAAAACATCAGAAATGGATGTTATGAAGTCCCACTTTTTGGTATGTGTGAAAATGGGGTTGAGGTTTGGGGATTAGCTATTTACTTTGCCTCATAGGAACTTTGGAAAGAAAGTGATACTTTTTTTGCAGCCAGTGGCCAATCAAGTGAGCCTCCTATCTTATAAACACAGTCCCAATCATTCACAACCACATGGTTGTAGCCATTTTAATAATTTTTGTTTTTCTGTGTTCCCCTATGGATTTTTTTGGAGACTAGTCTCTTGTATTTAAAAAGAAATTATGTCTATTTTATTATTGGTTTCAAGAAAAGACAAACTAGATTATCCAAATTTTGGTTGCTCATTAATATAACTGCATTAAATGTAATTCTTCAAAACTTAAATACATTATAAAAGTTACCTGAAGTTTTATAAGTACTTAATTTAACTTGCTATTTGCAGAATACCTGGTAATCATTTTGCATCAAAAATAATAAAGATTAAGGGTCTTCCTCTGAAGTTGGTGCTTTGATTTGGGAAGTGGAAATATTCTACTTGCATAATTGATAGAAAATTGAAATTCTAAAGAAGATTGTGTCCCACAGGATACATATAAAAATAATTTGTTTTTATTTCTGTTCTTGCTCTCCCAGCATATTTTACTTACATCTTATAAAAGTATCTTATCTCCGTTATCAACTTGATGGCAAATAACATGTTTTTTTTTTTTTTTTTTAATTTTACAAATAATAGTCACTTAAAAGCTAATTTCAAATGAATGAATGAATCTATTATATTTGAGAAAATAATTTAGAGTCATGAATTGGTTCATGAGAAGCATTGAAATATCACGTGGATTGATGCAAATTTTTTGGATACAATAAACATGCATTTTATATTTTAAAATCTATCTGACCATAACTTATTAGTATAGTTAAGAATTTTGTTCTTGTTTACCCACTTGACCTACTACTGTCCACTAGTTTCAGTTATTTAACAACTGAAACTGACACAATAAGTATGTAAATGAAAGCACTCTAACATAATGCAGGTATCTTCCTAAGTGCCAATTATATGCCTCAACATTCCCTTCAATTTGAATGTGTTAGTAAGAATCTAATTATACTGGTTTATAGCTGATGGAATTACAGAAGGAGAAGATTCCTCTCCTACATACTTATTAGACCTCAATAAGTGTTCCTTTGCAATCTGTTGCTATTCAATTACCAAGTAATAACTGTCTTAATGAATCTAATTGAAATGCTTATTTCAGACGGCTATCACACACAAAAAGGAGGCTTCACTTGGAATGCTGCCACCGGGTGGGGCCTGACTTGTTTATCCAGAAAGAAGTAACTGCACAGAGAAGAGGTTCACGCTGTGAAGGCTGTTTCAGAGTTTAAGGACATTTCCTTCTCCATTGCTCATATGGCCTACAGCATAAACCCCTCCACAAAGCCTTGTTATTCCAGCCATGAACACCCATGCAGCCATTTGACCTGCAGCATACCTTCTAGTAAGAAGGTCTAGTTTTCCTCAATGAAGATAGAATAATAATTAAAATTAAAATATGTGCAATATGTAAAAGGCGCTTCCTGGTGCCAATGCTGCCTTAAAATGCTGCCTAAACACTTTACACATAGAAGCTCACTTAATCTCCACAAACTCCCTAAGAGGGATGTATACTATTATTGTACCCATTTAATGATAACAAGATAGTTTATTTTTTGGAGAAGGGCAAGTTCACACAGTTTATAAGCAAACGAATGACAGAGATGGTTGTGCAACCCCAGGTCAACTGGCTCCCACGGCAAAAGCGAGACTTGACATACTGTTAGAGTTTAGTTAACGCAACCTCTTGTTACTCAGGAACTTGAAACTACAAGTTCACACAGCAAAGAAGGGACAAGATCCTGAGCCCCAGTGCGGTGCACTGTGACCTGTTTAAAAACAACAGAATAGTTCACAAACAAAAACAACCATAAAACCTCTTGCATCAGATGTTCTATGGAATATCCCCGCTGCCTTTTTGTAACTTTTGTTTGGATCAACAACGGGGCCTTAAAACTCATTCATCTCAGGGTGAGGTTAGAATTTGTTTGAAGGAATGTGTAAGAGAATAGCCCAAAACATACCGCCATGTTTATTTACTTCAAGAAACTTAAATTTTATTGGCCCAAGCATAAAAGCAAGACAACTTCAGGGAATTACAAATCTCTGATAATTCACAATTTTTATGCAGATGCTCTGATGCTGCCCCATTTAAAACCACCCTGGGTCCTGGCTGGTGTGGTTCAGTGGATTGAGCACGGGCCTACTGCAGGTTTGATTCTCAGTCAGGGCACACGCCTGGGTTGTGGGCCAGGTCTTCAGTTTCTTCCTCTCTTTCTTCCTCTCTTCCCCTCTCTCTAAAAATAAATAAGTCTTTAAAAAATAAAACCGTCTTGAGATAGAGGGTGCTAGCCAAGGAGTTGCTGGCACAGTTGTACTAAGCCCAGAGACCGAATGACAGTTCAGTTAGCCTCAGCAGGATGTTGTCCTTGTCAGGTGTATCCTGGTAGTCATGGTGATGGGCACACCCCACAGTCCAGCTTTGGGACGCATGCTGTGTGGGTTTTCTTCTCCTCCAAATATGATGATGGGCCCAGGTGACACCTCAGTGATTGCAAAAACTTCTGGTGAAACAATGTCTCTATGCAAGTGACAAGAATTTTAGATTTAAAACACCTACCTGACAAGAATAAAAAGAATGTATTTAAATTATCTAGATACTGTGGCTTCCACAGGTGTGGTTTTTATTTTTAACCATTGGTCCATCTCAGCAGTGATGGGGGTCCTGGCTGCAGCTCTGAATAGCCAGAAAGGGAATTGCTCAGCCTGTTCCTGTCACATGTTGTCCTCTGGTCAGCATTCTTCTCACTTCAAATTGTGATGTTTTCCTCTAGACATCCATGCTGGTCCGTGACAATTCCAGGAGCTTGACGATTCCTTTTGCAGTCACTTAGCAGCAGGTTTTAAGGAACAAGGATCATGTCTATCTAGTTGATACAGTATGAAAACCATGGAGACCTCGAACAGGGAAATAGCTTATTTTTTTTGTAGAAAGCAAACAGCATAAGAGTAAGTTATTTACCCTCACGGGAAAGCCCAAGTTCCCTTAGCCATCCAACCTAATTGTTTTGAGTTCCATTCATGCACCATGTCCTTTACTAGGCTCCCTGGCTCAAAGGACTTAGAGCCTTCAGTTTGGAAAGGTCCCAGAAATGTCTATCCTTATCGTTATATCCATGGGAAATTCACAGTGAGGAACAGGAAACACCCAAGGAGGAAATGACAGTTAAACTTAATCCTGTCCACTCTCAATAGAAAAGACCCAGAACAAGGGTCCATCTGGACTTCAGCAGGCAGGGACCAGTGTTATACAGGCAGTGGGTTTATAGAACAAAAAGAATTGCCAAGAATTTTTTAAGCCTCAAATTTATTTTTTGAAAATTATTTCTTCTGTCTATAGAAGGATCATATGAACTAAAAATCTTTTTTTCTTTTGATATTTTACCAGTGGAATTGCGTGGGTGTATACTATAGTTATAAGCAGTAAATTTAATCAAGTGTATGGATTTTTTTTTCCACAAGGGAATAGACTGTATAGTACGTATAGAACATGCACTGCCTACTATACTCTTATTTGATTTTTTAAAAGATAGTGGGCTGTTTGGTTTTAAATTTCTAGAGGATTTACTTCTGAAATGTAACTATCTTTATTTTGTTGTTGATTTAAGGTACACTGTGTCAACAACTGTTCAAATGTTTGCATTATTTGGTGAGTCACCCAAGGGCCCCATTCTTCAGTGCAATCCAGATTGTGATATATCAGGTTTGTATATATTGGTCTACAGGCAGCCCCTAGAACAATGCCAGCCTTGGAGAACTTCCCTTTGTCTCTTCTCATTCTCTGTCTCTGCCTCTCTGTCTCCTTTTGTAGCTTCTTGGCTCTTCATTTTCTTCTTACAACCTCAAAATCAATTTGAGACTTCCAATTTCTGGTCCAAAGAGTTGACATGAATAGAGTTTAATGATCTACTCTGGGCTTGAAGAACTTGATGTAAATGAAAAGGAAATAATCCGAGACATTATGAGAGGCTCATACAAAGGGAAGCACACAGGACTGAAGGAAAATTTGTCATTCATTCAATACACGTTTGTTGAGTGTCAGGTATGTTCTGGAGGGTAAAGCCAAGAGTGAAACAAATCCTGGTCCTGTGGAGCATACATTGGATGAGACAGGTAGATAAAACACAAACAAATAAGAGAATGTCTAAGAGTGATAAATGTTAGAAAGGGGATAAAAGTGATGACTGAACTCAGGAGAAAGGGGTTATTTTAAGTTAGAAAGGCCTCCCGTGAGAAGGTAACACTTGAATTGAGACCTCACAAACAGTGCCACTTTAAAGTAGATTACCTAACCTTACTAAATTTTTCAAGGGTAAAATTAGGTCAGAAGTCCCCAGCACCTAGTTTCTTGTAAGCTCAAAGGAGAAGAAAATATATATGAAGTGGTCCAACAAATCGTAGCTATTACTGTCATTGACAGAATGCTGCGACAGTTAGGGTCTGAGCAAGAAACCAACAATACACTCAAATTAGGATCATTTGAGCAGAGTTTACTAAAGGGATAACTCACAAAATTGTGGGCAGGGTGCAGGGAAATGAGAAAAAGGCAGTAACTGGGAACTAATAAGAGCAGACAGTTCTTCTCACCTTTCAACCTGCAGGGGAAGAACAAACTATTCTCTGGCCTCAAGATTCTTCAAGCTGTTCTAACAGTCAGCAGACATGAGACAGAGTAACAAGAGAAAAGAACCAAATTTAATACTTACATATATGTGGGAACCCCACGTACATGTGAGAATCAGAGACCCCACGTGCATGAGAGGTTCAGAGCTAGAAAGGGAAGGTGAGTATGTAAGACATCCTAAGCTAGGGAATGAGGTAAGGTGCTTCAAAGGGCCACTGCACTTTTCCCAGCCAGGGCTGAGCTGTGGGCATCTCTCACAAGGGCTGCAAGACTGGGTGCAAGAGGAAGCCTCCCCAGAAGAAGCCAAAGCATGACCTGGCCACGCTGTGCTGCCAACACTTAGACTGGACCCCACCACATACACACAGAGCACGGGCAAGGAGGCAACGGAAGTCCTGCGCCTTGAGTCTGGATGTGGGCAAATTCTCCTGAAGCCTGGAGTGTTGTACACGCAAAACAAGGATTATTGCTGTTGTCTACGGTGCAACCAACAACAAATTGGTTCGCACCAAGACCGGGATACAGAGCACACCTTACCAACCATGGTCCCGGTCCCATGGCCCTGACCCCGGACAACAAGAAAGGGGCCAATGTGGGGAGGGGGGAGGCAGAGGCAAGGAAGGGGAGCAGCTTAGACAAGAACCTAGTATAAAGGAACCATGGACATGGACAACAGGTGGGATTGACTTTGAGGGGAATGGGTGGGTGGGGAGGGGGACAGAGGGGAGCAAAAAGGGGATGGATGTAATACAACAACAATAAAATTTTAAAAAATAAATAAATTAAAATAATAAATAAATAAATAAATAAGTAAATAAAAGGGGCCGAGCAGACTCCTGAAGATGGTCAAGACTTGAAACAAACAACAATCAAAGAAAATTCAGAAGAAATACGATGAAAGAGAGAAAAGGCCTGAGCCCGCAGTCTCTGCAGCTGTAGTTCCGGCAGAGCAAGCTTCTTGGGAGTCTTGCCCCAGGACCCGTCTGACCAGCTGCGTGCTGCAGAAGCAGAGCTGGACTTCCATCTAAGGAAAATCAGCACCCAGAGAGGGGAAAATAAAAGTCCTTGCACAATAGGATGATAGGAAGAGCAGAGCTTTAGTAAATAGAAGTTTGCCCTGCCCTACAGATAGGTTTAAAAAAAAAAAAAAAGTTCTCTCTGATGATAGCTTAGGCAAGACCTCAATTCAAATTCTTTTAGGTAGTTAAGGTGGGGGTGGGACAGGCAAAAGTTTCTTTTGAGCTGGGCTAAATTTGCCTTTAGCGCAAAACAACCTGTATCCCAGAGAGGCACACCTTCAGGTCACTCCTTGTGGAGTGACCCAAGGGAGAAAACAGAGCGTGGTTTTTGGCACTGGGAGGCAGAGAGGGAGCCGTGGCCTTCCTCAGATAGAAGTCCAGCTCCTCTCCTCCGGCTCTCAGCCGGACAGGCTGGTCCTGGAGCAGGCAGTGAGACTGAGGGATCACCCTGAGGTGTCTGGAAGTTTGTTCTGTGCAGAATTAGGCTTTAGGGGGCCTGCAAAGGTGTGCTAGGTGTGGAGTCTTCCATCAGTGAAGAAGCTCACAGGGAAGACTGGCAAATGACATGCTTAGGAAAATAGCAAGGGCCCTAAAAGGAGTTCTGAGAAAAGTTAAGGCAGTTTTAAGAGACAGGCTACTTCCAGCCAACAGATCAGTGGAAATGCCATAAAGAAGGGACTGTGTTTGCCCCACACCTTGAAGGCGAAATGGAATTCACACTTGTCGCAGTTAATGTGGTAGCAAAACCCTACGTGCACAGAACATAGAAAATGTAGTGCAACTGGACACTCAGAGCATGAGAGGAATTTTGATTTCATTATTTCTGTGAATCGATTCTTCACATTCTGGATTTCTTTTTCTTCTTTCAACCTATACTTCTTCCCTCTTTCACTGATTTTCTCATTTTTCTTTTCCAATTGTCCTCTTTTATAAGAGGTGGATTTGGGTGTAAGGGCTCATTGGAGTAAAATGGAGCTCTGTGGAGAATCAGAAAAACATGCTAAGTTAGATAACGGGCGGGGGTGGGGGTTTAGAACAAGCCAAGATGTGCCTCATGGGTATGCAGATTACTTTGAGCTAAAAGTAATTTTAGCTTTAAGCTCAAGAGAAACTTCTGCCTTCCCAGAAGAACTTGAATTATAGGTCTTGCTCATCATGAGATTATCAGAGATAACTTCTTTTGACCTAGATACAGGGCTGAGAAAACTTCTTATCATCTTATCATCCTGCAATGACCCTCTGAAGCCACCAAGGCACCTAACCATCTCCCTCGCTCAGGATGTCTTGTAAACTCAACCCTGCTTTCTATCTCTAAACCTTTCACAGACATAGGGTCTCTGGCTCTCATGTATGTGGGGCTCCTACACAGGAGATTAAATTGGATTTATACATTTTCCAAGATCTAACTTAATCTTATTCCAAGGATCACAGGATGGGAAATGGTAGCTAATGATGAGAAACAGAAACAAAATGACCTCAGAGCATTTGAATAGGGTTATCCCTTTAACCCAATTCATCTGCTTCTCTTCCCATTTTCTGAGAACCAAAACTTACTCTGCCCACCCCTGTATATGTAATCCATAATAGGCCCCCAATGCATACTTGCTTGAATGAATGAATAAAATGAATTAGTGAATGAACCACCCTAGCTTCTAAGCATGACTTAGGGAATTGATAGAAAATAATGAGAACCTATCACTGAGTCCTTGTTGGGAAGGGCTTTGTATATAAAACTAAAGAAGTTGGACTTTATTACTTATTCTTTTTGCTATACAGAATGACAGAAGCTTTATAAGCAATTAGGACTGTTTTAGCCATGAAGACTGTTCTAGAAAGGTCACTCTGATGGTTCTACAGAAGATCAGTTGGTGTAGTACAAAGTTGGATGTACAATACATCTAAGCTTTCGTTGCTTTCAAAAAGTGACAATAAAAACTTCAATGGACAAAGGGCCTTTTTGGTCCAAACATAGATGTGGCTACCTTAACTATATTATCTATTAACGGAAATAATACACTTTATCCACATTTGTGGTCTAAGGCGATTTGTGTAGTTTTGAACAGAATGTAACCTCATAAAACTAGTGTGAACAAAATTGGTTCAACTGTTTACCATTTAAGTAAAGTATAAAGTCACAAGGAACACCTAGGCCCTTAATGGCAAACAGGGCTATCTTCAAACTAAGAAAAAGAAATGACCTCACCTTTTTACATTCCTGTGGGAAAGAGAATTCCTTGATTCCTATGTACCTTTAAAGTACTGGATCTCAAGTTGCATAGTTTTGTAGGTACCATAGGGTTCAAGTGGTCAGACTTGTAGAAGCAGATTGTTTTGTTTGTTTCTGCCATTGGGGACATGGGCATCTGGTGGTCATACCTTAACAACAGCTTTGGTTGGCCTTTTGGGATTTTCTCCATAGAGCCAACTGAAATGTGCTGAAAGCTGAGGATAACTCAGGTCCAGCTCCATGCACTTTGCATCTCTAAAACCATCCAAACACCTCTTCATTAACATGTCATCCTAAATATTGATCACTCACTATGACATATGATATAGGGCTGTACATTTTTTACAGCTCCTTTCATCAAGTAGGTGATGAAATCTGAATCTGGGCGGGCCTTATGACTTGCTCTGACCAAAAGGAAGTGGCAAGTATGATTTTGTGTGGTTTCCAAGCCTCTGCTTAGAGGTCTTAGAGCTTCCCCTCTCTCTTGGAACTCTGCATCTTGAAGCAAGCCTAGGATAGCCTCTTGGAGGGTAACAGATCATATGGAGAAGAAGAGAGAGAGAGAGAGAGAGAGAGAGAGAGAGAAAGAGAGGTCCGGCTGTCCCATGCATTGTAGCTAAGGCCCAAGCCATGTGAGACCATCAGAAACCACCCAGCCCCACAGCCAGCTCTACCAACTGATGTGATCATTTGAAATGCTGAAGTCAGCACTGTAAAAGCAGCAAGTTTTCTCTGGCTGGTGGTAGAAGGGAATATCATAGAGATTGTAAGAATGAGAAGGATTTGTTCCACTCTTGTTGGCTTAAAGATAACAGCAGGCCACCTGGCAGGGAGTCCTGGGAGCCCTGGAAGCTGAGTGGCTCTCCTGACAGCCAGCAAGAGAGCTGGGACCTCTGTCATATAACGGAAACTGAATTCTACAAGTAGTCTGAAATAATTGGAAGCAGATTCTTTCCCAGAACCTCTAAGTAAGAATCTAGTTCAACCAAGACCTTGAGTTCAGCTTGTGAAACCCTTGAGCAGAGCACTGCATCCAGCCTGCCCACATCTCTGACCTAGACAACTGTGTGCTGCTAAGTCTCTACATTTGTGCTAATTTGTTATGCAGCAATAGAAAACTAATGCAAGGTTTGTTTTCGGTGTTTTTTTTTTTTCTCAGTCTTAGGTGACAAATACATACACTAACATTTGTACAACATTTAGGAAAGACATGACATTGAGCAGGGGTGTTCAATTCTGGCTGCATATCAGAACCTCGCAGACAGCACTTTAAAAATACCAATGCCTGGGCCCACCCTAGAGATGCTGATTTAATTGATTTAATTGTTCTGGGATGTAGCCCAGGCATTGGTATTTTTGAAAAGCTCCCCAGGTGATCCTAATATGCAGCCAGAATTGAAACCCACTAATATAGAACAAATTATACAAAGGCAGGTAGATGAGAGAGAAGATTTCTAGCCCGTGATTCCCTCCACTGTGAGAGAACTGCCTGGATGGAGCATGTTCGTGATGCTCAGGTCATGCTTTCAGCTGGAAGAGACAATATCTGATCAGCAATGACACAATAAGAACCTCAATCTCTCCTTTAGTAGAAAATAGAAAGGACTTCAAGTTGGTGAGATCAGCAACTCTACGGAGTCATCGAGGATTTGAGGGCTTCCTATCTCTTTGCCCTTCCATCTTCAGCAGGTGGGATTTCCTACCGTGCCCTCTTCAGGGTACCGAGATGGCAGATGCCAATAAACTCACCATATGTCACTCCCCACCACCCTCAGCATCTGCTCGTATGTCCCCTTTCCATTAGCGAGAGAACCTACCCCAATGCCTTCCCAGACTTGGCCTCAGGTTCTACTGCCCAGAGTTGGGTTGTTTCCATGCTCGCATGGTCAGAGTCTGGAAAAGGGGTACAGCAGGCCTTTAAACCAGGCCATTTTGTTCAACATAGTTTTGTTATACTGTTGATTAGGTACTATAGGAACTTAACTCTTGCTTATATCAATTAGCCTATGGTATAGCTGGTTTTGTTATAAGTCTTTTCTCTGCAGTTCTAAAAACAAACCTATTGACAACATGAAGTGAGAACTTACTGCACTTGACATTTTTTAGCCTTTGTAAAGTTATTCAATTGTGGCATATATGTAAAGAAGAGAAAAGTACTCTTCCTCTAGTTAGCTCTGCATTCCCTGGTAGGAGGGGATTCCTCCAAAACCAAGAGATACCAATCCAGTTATTTGGTTAATTTAACATGTTCAACAATGGGGGTAATTTTCTCCCATTGGCAACTTAAGTTATTTTCCAAGAATAAGATCTTCCAGGATTGTCTTGATTATTGATACTTGATGTAAGTTAGAACGGTGGAAACACCACTAGTAAAAACTAGGGTGACATTCAGCTAGGTCTCTAAATGCCAATTTGGATGTTGAATATATTTTGGCTTGCTACCGGTTAAAATGGTCTAAAAAAACGTCTTTCATCTCTCCAAGGTGGTATACAGCTATAGTAGAGGGCAGGGGCAAAATCATTTCTTCAAAAGGAGAACTTGTTAAATTGAGAAAATTCACATTATATATATATATATATATATATATATATATATATATATTTTTTTTTTTTTTTTTTTTAGAAAATTCATTTTTTGAAATGTGGGGAGGAGGAGGAAGAAACCAAGGGAATATTGGAAATGGGTATGGCTTCCCTGACAGCATCACAGGCATGCTGTCACAGGGGAAGGGGTTTTGCTCCACTAATTATTTCATACTTGCACCCTTTGTCATTACCATGACAATTTCATTGTCCTCAGACCTGCCTGCTCTGCTATTCACCTACTTCCTTGCTTTGTTACTCTGGAAAAGAAGACAAAGGAGGAACAGGAGCTGTGTACGTGTCTGAGTCCCTGCCCTTTGAGACAGGAGGAGACAGAGCTGCTGTAGCTTCTCTGTTCTGAGCTCCAGCTCTGGACCCTCTGCACCTGTGTCCTACCCTGCTTAGCGGCCACAGCTGTCCCAGCTCCTCTGCATGGGCCTCAGCTCTGCTCTTTAGAGGCCTCTTCCCTGCCTTTGGGATTCCATACTTCATCAGTTGGGTCCTGGTGTCTGTAGCAAAGCAAACAAACAAATATGGAAAAGAAGCCAAAATACACTGTTTCCACACTTTGGGGACTGCCAGGTCAGTTATACATACCCAATGAAATCCCCGTTCCTGTTAAATCCTGTTATCAGAGAAACCCTCGTTCTTCTTTCCAATGCGGTAAAGAATTACAGATCAGGGTGCCTATTAGCATGAATGCCTGAGGGCCAAGGGCACCAAGAGAGCAAGTCACTTGTTCTGAGGGCTTGTGTAGTTGGCCAGATGGGGGTGTAGAAGTTACATATTGATTGACAGGTAAAGGTGGTGCCTGCTTTCCAGGACTGGGAGCAGGATACCCAAAAGTGTTAATGGGCTTCTTTTTTTAGGCACTATGGGCCTTTAGGGCCTTGGGATGTAAACACAGTTTCAAAGGTGGTTAGAAATAATAGCTTAGTAAGTCCTGCAATTCAGAAGAACACTTGAGGTTTTCAAATTTGCAGAAGTACCCTAGGGTTCCAATTCTCCTTTATTCTTTCTAAAGCTGTTCCCCAACCCTTGGAATGCCCCTTTCAGAATGTTTAAAGAATTCTATAATCTTGTTTTGGGAACCTGATTTGCTAACACTAAGAAGGGGGTTATGCTTCTCATATGCTTCTTAGCACTAACAGTTGCAGATATCCAGCCAGGCCATGCCATCTGACTTAAGATAAAATTCTAAGGGGCAGTCATCAACCTTACTCCTTCAATAGACATTTTCTACATGCTTACTCTATGCCTCACAGAAGACTAGGCAGCTCCAGTCACCCGAAGACATTCTCCTCCAAGACCAAGCCTGACTCCTGTAACTTCCCCAACCACAGGGGGCAGTGAAAAAATTACAACTCTATTTAACCCCCAATATGCAACTCTAGCTCAATATGAAGAAATTCCAACATGAGAAATCAAGTGAATTTTCCCCTGAGCCTCTGACCATCCACAGATGTAGATCTGGCAGGATGCCCAGAAGATTAGCCGGTTATGATTTGGACACATCAGGTTACTTTCTTTTAACATGACGGAGTCCAATCTCTTTGGTTGCTTTTAACCTGCACAACTCAATCCATGAATGTTTTTTTTCAAATAATTGATTTGGCATGTTCATGATGATGGCCCAGCATGTGACTGGTTCACTCAATGTTTTATTTTTCTCTGGATGTTTGGCATATATCCCTGGATACTATAATTATTCCACCTTTCTTGTTTCTCCTCATGATACATGAAGCACTGGAGAGAGGCCATCCTTTCTGATTGGACACTGACATTCTTGTTCAGCTCTTTTGTGGAGTGTGTTGCTTTGTACACAGGACATGAATGTGAGAATTGGTGAATGAGCCCTGATTTTTGAATCAGCAGTCATCTGTATTTTTATAGTTGTCATAGCCCCCATGGACCTTATTTTCTGTACCTTGAAAATGGGAATGACAAATCTTGCTCCTTTCCACCACAAAGCATATTGAGGATTAACTGAATAGGCCTCAAAATCTCAAACAAAAAGAAAGAAAGAAAGAAAAAAAACCTTTAAGAGAAACCTGTCCATGCAACCCAAGTGTTGACCCTCCCCGGGTACTAATGGATGTGCTCCTCAGTTTCTAAATAGAAAAAGAGAACAAGACCTGAAACTAAATCTATGATTGATTGGTGATCAGTTCTGAGCCCAGCTGTCCATGAGGCAAAAGGGTAAATGAACAAAATGTACAAATCTCCTCTTTTAGTAAGAGACCCATTCTCCTAGGAATTGCCGCATTTGGAGCAGCAGCCTGATCTCACAGTGGTGGTAGCTGCAGTGGCTTTCTAGACCAACACTGTCCAATATGTGGCACCTCAGTGGCACTGTCTATCTGCTAAGTGCTCAGATGCCATGTATACCAGCAGCTGTCATGCTGAACAGCACTGGTAGAGAACACTTCCACCAGCACAGAAGGGTCCACTGGACAGGGCTAGTGGACATTGACAAATCTTCCCTCTCATAACCACTCTAACTTGCCTCAAATCAGTCTCTGTGGTAGCATCACGTGGGCCCACCTCTCACAAATGAAGAACAGTGACAAGTAACGGTGCATAGTAATAAATGTCATATTTTCACACTTTCCTTCACTGAAACTCAGCATAAGAGGCTTAAGATGAACCCCACCATATGTTACAAAGAGATGTACCAACCAGTAATCAACATTTAATTTTAAAAAGAATCATATCATGGGACAGTATCTAAAAATTCTCTCTTCCTTTGTGTGTAAATTTCCCTTGATTCATGGCCTACCTGTCCAGGATTTGTACACCCCCATCCCCTCACCCTGATTCCATGAGAGTTACAGCTTGATTTTATTATAAGTCGAAATCTTCCTGTTTATGGTATCACGTCTATTTGATAAAGAATGCAACATTGGCAGAAATTTGTTTTGCATGTTATAGATGCAAAAAGGATAAACATCAAATATAGACCCAAGCTAAATGGCATTGTTGATCATGTCTTATTTTATTGCTAATTTCACATATATCACACATCAAATAGGAACAGACCTTACACACCCATAAAAAGCCTACAAACTAAGCTATTGAAAGAGTGCTATCTAAGCATAGCATTCATAAAATAAGTAATGGAATTATAGAGCTGACAGGTAAAGTAATTGTTGGATATGGATGTCAAACCATCTCTTTTCAAAAATGAGAAAACTGAAGTCGAGAGAGGAATAGTGCCACGAAGTTGCTTTGTGAGTAGAGTCAGGGTCAGAACCCAGCTCCCAGACCAGGACACAAGGCTGCTTTGGCCATCTTTCCCTTTGCCCTCTCCTCTGACAAGGAGGATGAAGATGAGCTGGGAAGGGAGGGGTGAACGGTGGCCTCTCTCAGATGGTAGGAAGGTCAGTCCTTCTGGAACCCAGCCAGTACCTGGGCCATCAGGTCACTGCCTTGAATGGGAGATGCCCTTTCTTCTTAGCCTGCATCAGAGCCACAAGTGTTTGACCTGATTTCAAAATTGCCACACTCCAGTGACCTAAATGCCTAATCAATGGGATTTCTGGACCCAGAGAACAGGTGGTCTGTCCTGGTGAATTAATTTGTGCCTTTACAATGTTTCCTGTATGAAAAGCTCCTTTTCTCAAATGATATCCAAGTATTTATCTTGAAGATTCAGGGATTAAAATCTCCTGAAAAAGTAAAATTCAGCTCAGTCTGTAGCATTCATTATTAATTACCAAACATGTCTACAATTGAAAAAAGGTTAAGTCTGTCTATCAGAGGAGAAGAGAAAGATGTGCTTTTTAAAGGGGGAAAAAACATGCAGGAAAACTGGTGTAATGGCCCAAAGGTATATAAACACCGATTTAATAGAAATAGAGAATGTAAATGAAAGAGATTACAGTGCTCAAGAAGCCTGGAAAGAAATGAGGATGCAGATATATTTCCCTTGCCTCTTTCTTCATTCGTTTAAATTCCAAGAGTTACAAATGGACTTCCCCAAGTCAGTGAGAAGGGAGGCCCTCCCACCGTTTCCCAGCACGACTGAGCATGCAGCGGGCCAGGCTCACAGACTTCCTGCAGTGGACAGCAGGGTGCTGAGTGCGTCAGGATCCATGACCAGTGGCGCTGCCCAGCCACCTACACAATGGTAGCAGTGGTCACTATGAAAGGGGGAGGGGGCAAATCAATGTTCCACCTATTTTACTCCCATAAAGGATTCCTGCACTCTTCCTCATATCTCTAACTAGACTATGCCATGATAAGAATGAAAAAAGACCCCCAATATCATGAACTAACATGGGAATGCAGCAGCTCTCATTAGATGACATTGTGAATGAGAACAAGGACCCAGACAGGGGACCCACAACTTCTGCTTCTGCAGAGATGCTGCTGGGACTCTTGGGGGAGAACATATGGCCATAGAGAGGAAGTGCAGAGGGCTTCAGCCAGGAGCAGCAGCTGGACCCAAGAGGGCAGGGGTTGCTACAAACACTCCTATTGTCTCTCCCAGAAGCATGTGACCCTGTCGACATCCCCAGGAGCCAATGACAGGGGCCACCAACTCAATCCATGTCAAGGGAGGAATCAAATGGAATCATAATTTTACCTTCCATTTCAGTATTTAGAGAAGGTATCTACTGATATGCTCTGTTCAGTAAAAACAATAGAATTGAGAAATGCCATGTACTAAGTAGCAGGAGAGCCCTGGCTGGTGGCTCAGTGGATAAGGTGCCAGCCTGCAAACCCAAAGGTTGCTGGTTTAATTCTCAGCCAGGGCACATAACCAGGTTGCAAGCCAGGTCTGTAGCTGGAGGCAGGTGAAAGACAACCATGCATTGATGTCTCTTTCCCTCTCTTCCTTCCCCTCTCTCTCTAAAAAAAAAAAAAAAAAAAAAAAAAAAAAATCTTAAAAAAACAAAAAGTAGCAGGAAATGCTCATAGGAATCTGGTATACCAGCTATCTTTGTGAACTTAACATGACAATGAAAAAAATGTGGGAATGCAAATTGTGAATTTAAAAAAATGTCTGTTGAACTAGATTGGGGGACATGTGAGCCACTAGTATGTTTGCCTTGTAGTATTTGACTGTTGGTGCAACACAGTTTGCCTAGTGCGCGGAATCATTTCTCAGTGTTTCAGGACTCTTCCCATCAGTACCAGCCTCCCAAGAAGAGAATGGTGGTGGAACCCTGCTGGGTAGCAAATACTCCAGATGAGAATGTTTTGGGAGATTTTTACAAAAGAAACTCTGGCTGGTGCTAAGTCAAAAACATTTAGAAAATACATGTTTTCTAAACCTTTTCAATACCAAAAGGCAGGATGTAATGATTTATATATTTATTTTGACTTTACATGCGGTGTTAAAAACCCAAAGTACATATTATTTACACATCCACAATACAAGTTTACAAGATATCTATACATGTTAAAGTACTCTATAAAACGGTATAGAGCCATTTCACTTCAGGGTTACTTTTTATGCTGTAACATTAAAAAAGATACAATCTGTGTTTACCTTTGCACAAATGGATAAAGCATTTAAAAATTAAATTAACAGGATAGAGACTAGATTTCATGTTAGAAATTTCAACATAAATACCAATAGAACTCACATTACAAACTACAAGGCAGCACAATGTTACAAAATGTTATCCGGGGGATCACACAGAGTTATTGTTCTGTTTTCCGCACGCTGGGATTAATATTGGTAAAGTGAACTCAAACACGTTTGTCAGTGGTGGACTGAGCAGTGTTTATTGTTGGTTTAATTTATTATTAATCTGCAATACTTTAGTTGCAAAGCTGAAGTGTTTCAAGAACAGAAGGTTTAGCTCTTGAGCTTCCAGAGATCTCAGGGAATCACATTCTTTATCAAATATTTGCAAAGGAAACGAATAACTGCATCAGTATTCTACACTTTGTATAAAAATGCTCTGGTCTTGTCACCCATCCTCCTGCAAGTAATGTATACCAGCATTATCACAAGAAATCAGTGGAACTTATTTGTCTCACTACCTCAGGATCATTCCTCTGCCTGGATACTTTCTAGATCAGGGCCAATAAACCATGGTGCGGTGCTCAGCATATTAACTGAAACAGTCATTGGGGCTGCCCATCAACAACTGTAAGTGGCTTCTGCAAGGCTACGAATAAATGACTATGGTTTCTGCAGGTGTCACATTACCCTGGAAACCTCATTTGACTTCACATTATCTCCGGTTCATCCTTAGGAAAGCAGGAGTGGAATGTCTGTCATGGCAAAGGCTGTAATGCTGCTGCTTGGGTGGACTGTTGGGCAATGAATTGTTCTAGGTTACTTTTTATGAGTTTTTAAAAAGTCTTTTTTGGGTGCTGGTTGAAAAACATTTACAACTGGCACTCAATAAATGATGTGCTCTACTGAAAACACTTGACATATATTTTAGTACTTCTATCATTCTCATGAATAAGGCACAAAATGCACAGATTCAGGTAAACTCACATGTAATATTTACAGTATTTTGTCATTACCTGCATGACTTCGGAGAAAATTCTCACATAACACGACATAGACAACATGACTGCACCGCTGTTAGGTTTTCAGACTGCGTTTGTTAAGCCAATTAACAATTCTTTTCACATTTCCTTCGTCTTTTTTTTTTTTTTTTCTTTAAATCTTGACAGTAGGAGGAGTTAAAGGAAGAGACATTTTTACCACATGGGAAAAACCAAACACAATAAAAATTAAAAACCTTATTAGTGTGTCCAAGGTTAAATAGAGTGACTCAGGCTTGGATTCACAGTGGACAGGTAAATGTTACTACTGTAAAATACTGTTGAAAAAATCAAGGGTGCCTCTTAACATCTCTATCCCCTTACGCTGGCAAGACTGTAATAGAAGTTTTAATAAATAGCAGCACACAATTACTTAGAACTCTTATATTCTGGCATAGAGTATCCCGTAGGTCAATCATATAGATGGTCAAATCAGCCTTGATTTTCTTTCTTTCTCAAAGCTGAACCCAATGGACTGTGTGGGAAGTAGTTACTGTCTCTTGTTCAGTCACGCTCAATGTAAACAATTCCATAGCACAACAAGATGCAATGGGCACCTAAACAAATCCTTGTGGGTACAGCACATACACACACGCACACGCACACACACACACACACACACACACCACAGTTCATTGGTGGCATGAAAAAAAATGCCCCACATGGAAAAAATGCTACAGTTTGGGTCAAAGACTGACTTTTTAGAAAATCGTTTGGTAATCTACAAGTTTGTTTCTTTGAGACATTACCATTGTTTTTTGACATTTGTGCAAGAGGCAAGGTGAATGCATACATATTAAAATGTTCACATTGAATGGGAAGACCACACATAATGGCAGTCTAAGTTGAACCCATTTTCAAGTATTTGCTCACAGATTCTTCTGCGTACTGTACCAGCTCTTTACACTGGGAAGGTAGCCCCTCGGAGCGACCCTTCTCTTTAGCTTCAAACAAAAGAAATGGAATGGCCAGCACCTTCCTTTGTTTCCGCGCCAAGTACACAGAAGCCTTGTTGCAGTAGCTACATGTGACAAGTTCTGATGTTGCCAAAGTTAGAAAGAGTTCTTTGGCCACGTGGTTCTCTTAAACGACAAGTGAGTCTCTTATCTTAAGGTACCCTTACACCATCATCCTCTCAACAACAGGGACAGGATAAAGCCACATGGGGAATAGCACACTTGAGGCCTAGTACGTGTATTTGTTCAGTGGTCTGACAGACGTTGTTTGAGGAGCAAATGAAGGCTTTGGTGGCACGTCAGGTTTTAAGGACGGTGTCCTCTTTAGCCCCGTCCTAGGGAGGGTGCCATTACTGGTGTAGCTGCTCTGTCTGGAGAGGGAAGGCTGCAGGTGAACACTCACTGGTGTCCCCTGAATGTAGTCCACCTTCGCCCCTGTGGGTGCGGGCATGTACCCGCCGCGGTTCATGCTAGGCTGTCTAGACAACAAAACACCGTTGGGCGAGTTTAAGTTTTTAGGCATAGCAGATATGGAGTGCCTCTGGGAGGAATTTTTGTGGTAACCTCTTTGTCTTTCCAGAGAAGTCATTGGAACGCCAGGGGTGGTGGGGACGTCCACTCGCTTGGTGGGGCTATTTCTGGGAAGAGTAGAAGGAGGAGAGTAGAGTGATGCCTCCCTGTTAGGGACCTTGGGTGGGACCTCAGACATCGGTCCCACAGGATCCAGCATTAGGGTCTGGTGGGCCATTTGGATGTCTCCCATGATGGCTTTGGGGTTACTACTGGGGTCATTTAGATGCTTCAGGAGGTCATTGAGGGTATTTCTGGAATCCACAGAACGCCGGTGATCTCTTTTACTAGATGACTTCGTTAGAGGGTGATCCATGTGCTGAAGCTTCTTCTCAGCTTTATGAGCATTGGAGTTTGAAAAGGACGTGTTGTAGTCATGGGTGGCATTAGGAAGAACAATGGCACTGGGGATATGCCCGTGACTTAATGGGGAGTGGGGTGGAGGACTGGAAGGGAAAAACTGGGGGGTTTCTTTCCTTGATGCTCCATGGCCATGGGCCTTGTCCGCGTGGCTCTTCATGGCCTGCAGGGTCTTCTGGTGTAGCACAGGCGTAGACTCTGGTGTGGGGAGCGCAGCCAGCTCAGGAGGTTGGCCCCGGTGGTCCGTTACCATGGATTTGGTATCTCCAGTGGGCGGTAGCTCTTTCCGACTGGTGAGCAGGTTACTATACAATTTGGGAGAATCGATATTCTGCTGATACTCCTTGACCGGGCTGTCAAAGAGACCATTCAGTTTGGCAAAACTTCCACTAGAGTCTGTGCACGACTGGGCAGATTCTGCATCTTTATGGATCTTTCTGTTTTTCCGAACAAACATGTCACGGTAGCAGTACACGGCCACACCTGCAATGAATGCACCCAAAACAAAAGCAGCAAAGACACAGGTGATGAGGACATTCATGTGAACCATCTGGTTGGACTCTCCAGACTGGACTTCCCATCGTACTCCTGCAATAGACACAGGGAAAGTCTGAGTGAGGCACTCTTTAAAACAGTGTTAGCCAGCAAGTGGCTGCCATTGAGCCAACACGACCTTTGCATGGTCTATGCGCTTAGCATGGAGGATCAGGTGACCTCTAAAATTCCGCATGTACTTTTTTTCTTTAATCACAATTGGAACCCCAGAGATATCTGATTGGATTGCTACAAATGCTAGCACTACTCTATAGTCTCCCATTGACCTAAATTCTGTCTTTTCTCCCCCAACCCCTCTTAAATAGTTCTTGCATATAACATTAGACATTTTAAGAGTTTCTACCTCAAAATTAGAGTTGGAAAGTGTATATTTTCTAAATGACCTGTTTTAAACTCATGAAATGTTTTATCTCATCGTTTTCTCCTTTTCACAAATCAGCTCTAGAAGGCAGCTGTTAGGATTAGGGAAATGTATGAATTGTCATAAATATATATTATGCTAAAGTAATTATGCTAATATAATTTTACTACCTTAACTGGAATAAAAATACAACATTTGTTTACAAACTAAAAGCATCTGCTTGGTCATTGTTAGCTACAAACACAGATTTTTGTGATTGCTTGGATTTTTTTTTTTCATTTCATCATGGGGTGAAGCACCCTTGAATTGCCTGCTATGAAAGGTTTTAAACAGTCTAAGGAAATATACTTTGTATTAGTTAAGTAAGATGACTCAACTATCTTAAGATATTTAGAAATACTTCAGTTAGACTAGAAGCAGAATCAATTAGTCTTAATTATTGGAATTTTTAATGCAACCACAGACATCTAACAGTCAACCAAAGAAATGTTAGTTTAAGAGGTATCCAAGTCTGTTACATGCTATATAAACACAGCTATCCCAGATTAAGGAAAGTCAGAGTGATTTTGAAGATTTGGTTGCTTTAAGTTAGTACTAAGGCCTTTGAATGTTAGTTGTTTTTAATCAATGTCCAGGGTGATGTGATTCAGTGGCATTTTGAAAGATAAAGAAAGAAAAGTGAAAATGGTACTACCAAAATACATAAATAAATAAATAAATAATAAAAAGAAAGAAACAAAGCAGAAAGAAGAATTATAAAATTGTTTACAATGAAAATATATAAAGCCAAAATCAACAGATGTAAAACATAAATGACAACACACTGTCACAGAAACCGATTGGAAACCTGATCCCATAGTTTAATAAGCACTAAAAAATAGATTTCCTTTTCCCCCGGAGTAGTATATCTAATAAGCCTACTCTGTAGGCAGCTATGTTATAACTGCTTCTATGATGGGTTGAAAGGATAGTTTTGGATAAACACTGTTAGGTTTTATTGCTTGCAGCATCCAAGCACCTCAGCACCTCACATATCCCTCTCACATCGCATTCTGAATGATAGCTAAACAAAAGCCTGGGAAGGCTCTTCAGCAAAACAACTGGTATCTGGGTACCTGCAATTAATGAGTTTTGTTTTTTGATCTGGCTGAATGACCCTTGAAATTCTCTGATACCCAGAAGTCTCCAGCCCCTTCAGACAGAAATCAACAGATTAGATAGTCTGAATGGCTGTTTCAACCTGCCCTTTCCTGAACAGCTTTCCACCTCTTTGGTCTTTTCAGGAATGCACTCCAGGACATGCACAGAAACCCCGGGGACTGCAGCCAGGGCAGGTGGCAGGAACGGGTATAGCAGCCACCTTCCTGGTTCACCTGCGGAGAGCCCTCGGTACTCAGGCTCCTCAGAGACATTAGGAATCAGGTTTCCACTCGGCGAGAGGTTTTACCCTGGTGAGGCCTTACCCTTTGGGATATCTGATAAATGATCAGTAAAATCAGAAGTGTTTGGGTCATCTTGAACTACAAATTTCCGGGAGCTCGTCAATTTAGGTCTCCAGGTATCAATCACTTTAGGTGTGATTTCTGGGCTACTTGCTGTGGTAACAGAAGATGAAGATACCTCCATGTCTGTGGTGGCAAACAGATTTTTATTAACATGGGTTGTGTCAGCAGGTTTTTCTGATGGGTCTGTTGCATTTTTAAGTACAGTTGAAGTAAATTTTCAGAGAAAGCCTGTTCCCAGCTTTCATCAAAACACATCCACAGAGACTACATCAAACCCTTTACTTGCAAGGGAAAACTAAAAACTAAAAATTAACAATAAGGCTATATTAAGCAGATTTCAAAATGAACAATACTCAAAATTCCTTTGGAAGACCCTATGGTGAAGAATGACACTTGTGGTAAAGGTAATCCCAAAGATTAATTGCTATTCTTTTTCATTCTTTTGTGAAGCAACATCATTTCATTTCCTTTTGTGTATATTTTCCAAGCACTTCCAAAGATGGTTGGAAACTGTATTCCTTCAGTAGGGAGCCTAAGTATAGCTTCAATGGAAAGCACCAGGGTCATTCCATGAAAACACTTGCTTTGGGACCCAGAAGACTAGGTCTGGTTATGTTGTCCTCCTTGGCCAGGGACCTCTGTCCGTCTGTGGATTATTCACTGCACTGAGGGCTCACTGTCCATGGTAAAGAACTGAAGTAGGGATGAACCTTGCTCATGCCTTCCAAAATGCCTGGGGACTTTCTTTCAAAGAGTTCACAGCAACTCATGCAAAAGAAATGGCATTTACACACTGAATTAGGATGCTCTCATACATCAATCTATCATCCCTTCCCCTCCCCCGCTGAGGAATGAAACTGCTGGTGAGTTTTAGAAGTAATAGGATCGGGAGTGACTTAACCTCTTAGCATGTCTATTACTGGTATTTCCCCTCAAAATGCAAGCATGTGATTTTTAGTTGAAAACTCCAAAGACCCCAATTCAGACTGGTGTAATGGTCATAGACGAGGACTCCAAAACATATACAGACAGATGGGTGTGGGGAGCCCACCAAGGAACTTCACACATCAGAAACCGGCATCATTCAACCAGGGGCCTTTTTCACACCACTGAGGTCACAACATTCCAAGTTCCCCGGGATTACTGCAAACCATTCAAAAATGATCTCTAAAACTTATAAATACACATTTTGGGGAAATGTGTATTTGTTCATTAAGTCTGAGGAAAGGTGAGGAGAGGAAGGGGAAAATAATGAAATTCTGCCATCCATTAAATGCAGATGGCCAGAGGGAACATTCACAATGCACAAGGGTGAGAAGAAAGCTTGGGTGGACGCGTGCAGCTGGAATGTAGTCTATGTTAATCCATTTGATTTTCCTTAGAGGATGTGCCTTGGCCAATGATGGACTGTTAACATGCTCCACAAGGTGAAGTACTGAGTAAGAAAAAGTCTTTTGGTGCCATCAGTGGGATTATGAGTCAAAGCACAAAAATGAAGGGCTGCCAAACTGCGCAAAAGGAGGGGAGAAGGGGCTGAAAATGCTGAACTGAAGGAAAGAAAAGGTTGTTAATTCAAAAAAATTAAAAAAACTAACCAGATGTTGGACCGCCAAATATTTTGTAATCTGGTGTAGTTGCAGTAGGCAAAATTTCTAAAAGAATTAAAGGAACAAGTAATCAGTAAAAAGTAACCAAAAGAAAGCAAAAAATGTATGAGTTCCAATTAACTAAAAAAGTCAAAAGAAAAGACTATGAGTGAAAAGATTAATCTACTGGTTAGACTACCTTTTCTCTAGATTTCCTACAAAGTTGTAAATGGTGAAGAAAAAAAAAGTAAGATTCTCTAAGGAAAAAAAAAAAAAAGAAGTACGATTCTTCTCTACTGTATCCCCATGACCAAAGAGCTCAGCTTTTGCGAAGTTTAAGTTAAATGCTAGGTGGTACGTGTCCTGAGTCATTAAAAGGCTGGTTGTAAAATAATGTTCACGTGCAAATGTGGTCTAAAAGAAGCGGCAGGAGGGCAAGGAAGGTTCGATCTTACCATGGCAGTCCCCTAGGTGGGCTGTGTTGCCAAACTCCACGTCTTGTTCATATCCTTCAGCACTGGTTATGGAAAGCAAATAAGTCTTGGTTAACAGCCTTCATAGGAACACAAGTGACAACCAGAGCAAAACCAAGAACAGGCAGACAGGAGAAAAATGGACATTTCAACATAGCTGGCTAAGTTGAGTATGTCTGTTAAACATTTATAAGTGGAATGTTTAAGAAAGCAGAAGAAAATTGCTTATTTCTCTAGGTATTATGCTGTCTATAAGCTCCTTCCCTTCTCACAGTTCCAGATTTTCCTTTTTTTTTTTTACTTCTCCCATAAAAAAACAAAAACACCAAAAAGAAAGAAAGAAGGAAGGAAGGAAGAAAGGAAGGAAGAAGGAAGAAAGAAAGAAAGGGTAAAAATGGTGTTATTGGAAGTTTTCTAAAATGCCTAGCTTTAGAGACACGAGGAAGATAGTGGCAGACGTGGAGATCTTGGCTGATGTGGTGACAATGCATACTTACAGCATCCCTGGGGTGACGTTACCACAGGCCCCCTGGCTTAATAACCAACCACAGTATGGGTCCCGAGATGCAATACAAGACCTGCCCGAAACAAAAGAGAACGTAAGTAACTTGCGTTTTCTCATCATCAAAGATCTCAATGCTGCAAGACCCAGGGAAAGAACCAAAAACATCAGCTTACTTTTTACAGGATCCATAACGCTCACAGCGACTGAGGGGGACACGAATAATGCAGCTGGAGAATGCCACATACAAAGTGTGATGGTCTTTATCCAACTGCAATGAGATGACCTTTTTGTCCTCCTCATTCTCAGCGTTACACCTATAAGTGGGAGACATTTTGAAGCCATCCTTTTAGTAAGTCAAAAGCTACATGATGTATACAAGGCAAGTGGGGTTTTCTTTTCTCAATTACTGAGAGCTGAGGAGGTCTTAAAGAATGTTCTCAGTAGCAAACCAGTCAAGTACATAGTTTGGAAAGTAACAGTTATATGATTCATCTTCTACTGCTCTGCATGGTTAATTAAATATCAGGCCAGATAAACAGTTTTTTTAAGATTGCCTTCCCATTCTGATGATTGAAGAGAATTATATTTGTGAAGACCATGTTGGACTACAGGAGGGATAAAGGATAATTTATTTTATTTTTTATCCTCACCTGATTGGTTGCCTGCTTGTACATGACCCAACCAAGAATCAAACCCACAACCTGTGTATGTGCCCTGAGCAGAAATGAAACCCATGACATTTTTGGTCTATAGGATGACACTCCAACCAACTGAGTCAGACTGGCCAGGGCTGTTGTAATGCATTTAAATCTCTCTGTGCTAGATGCTTCTGGGATCTCTCCTTTGTCTCTTTTGCTCCATTTCTTGCATCTATTTCTTATTTGATCAAAACAACCTTTTATATCAGTGGTTGGAAGAACTGTATCCTGTGTGTGTGTGTATTTGTGTGTGCTTACAGCTGTCGATTGTTTGTAGCATCCTGAAATTTATCTGCAAGGTAGAAGGTGTGGTGCTAAAATGCTCTTAACTTCCACAGGTAAAATAAAAGGGCTGAATTATTTTTAAACTCATCCACTGCCCACCTCCAAGCCCCAGTAGACTCAAGAAAAAAACAAACCCAGGATTTATTTCAGTGAAAAGAAAAAAGAACAAACCCAAAACACTAATATGCCAAGCCACTGCTAATTTAGAGGGCTGAAAGGAAATGACTAGATGAAATAAACTCCGGAAATTTTTGAGCAGTGCTGAAGGGTATTCTCGTAAAATATACCTACTTTGCATGGTTGTATGCTTCAATCTCTTCCAGTAATATGCTGTCATTCAGATAGAAAGAACTGGTCTTTGCCAAAATTTTAAGTACCACACCAGCTTCTGAGCCAACGAAGATGACAGTGTAGTTCTGGTGTGGTCCGGCCGAATGGTCGACAGTGATGGCTGTCAGTCTGTACCTGCCGGGCGAGGTGAGCCACGTCAGAGGGTGAGGCCAAACGGAAGGGAAGGGACTGAATGGGAATGGGTCACCCTTTCCACATGGTCTTACCTGATCCGAGTCTTTGTGAACCAGGGCTCCTCTGCAATGGGTGGGACGGCTGAGTCCATCAGCGGGTGGGATTTGATGAACGCCAGGGTTTCATCCGGGAAGTCAATGGAAGTTTTATAAGCTTCAGCAAGGCCATGCTTTGCACAACAGCCAGGCCTGAAAGGAAGACAGGGTGTTTTTCCCCCACCGCCTCATAAATTGTATCTAAGAAATAAGTAAGTGAGAGAACAGAGGGGAGCAAAAAGGGGATGGATGTAATACAACAACAGTAAAATTAAATTAAAAAAAAAAAGAAATGAGTAAGTGTACAGGTCAAGAGAAAAGGCAGAGTAAGTGAACACCAAAGAGCACCATGTTTCCCCAATTCCAGCAGGTTTTCATGGTCATGCTCACAGGGTTTTGTTGATTGGCTGACTGACTATCTGTCTTATCTGTCGTGTTACACAGGGACCCCTTCCTTTCCTAAGGGCTGGCCCTTCTGCTGTCTGAGGACGGATACTCCCAGTGGCCAGACAGTTCTGCTAAAGACAAAAACCCTTTTGGTTTTTCTTTACCTTGGCTTTGGTACTTTGTCTTCAGGGACAGCTGTCCAAACAGAATCTGGAGTTTTTTGTTCTTTAAATCGTCCTTTGAATACTTTCTCAATGTCATTCATGCTAAATGCACAGACTGCAGAACCAGGAATGCTAAAAAAGGGGAAAACCATCAGAAAACCATCAGGCGCCAACAGGCTTGCACATGGGCTCCACAAGCCAGGGCAGAACATCTCTGGAGGTGCCTGGGATCGGGTCTCACCTGTTGAGCTGTGTGGTGAACACCCCGACCACCGTGGGGATGCCACTGATTTGTATTATGTCTGTAATTGACTGCAGAACATCGAAGTAGAAGAATGAATCTCCGGGGACAGAGCAGTTAAGCCGAGCCTTGAGGAATGACGTCCAGTGTTTCTCTAGGACCCGCTGGGAGCCACCCATGTCATTTTTACAGATGCGGGCCACACGGGAATAGACAGCCTGCCCATGGAACAAAGCAGAGCAAGGGGCTATGATCACGGAGTGGGAATGAAAACCAAAAGCTGCTATTTATAGGAGGGACAAAACAAGCTACAGATACATCTGGTTCAAAAGAATCTAGCAGTCTTTTCTCTAGGGATCTGTAGACCAAGAATATAAACGAGATTTACCTGTGAAGAATAAAAGGGCCATTTTCCTGTTCTGCCAAACAAGCTCCCCAAGAAGTGAGCCACTGAACTACATGGCTGAATGGAAACCATTCCTGCACTTTGTCTTGCATTTTGCTTCTCCTATTGCTAATGAAATGCGCCATCCTTAAACCTGGCCTGGAAGGGGTGGCCATAACTTAAACTCAGATGAGCTTTTACCAAAGCACTTGAAATTGAACAAAGGCCTCTATTTTCTATCCTGCCTTTGACACAGAGAAACAATGAGCTATTAGTGCTTTGATAAAGCATTAGAGAAGCATCCCAAGTTCAAGGGTGTCTGGAGAGCACTCTGCAGACAGGAAAACTGAAACCTTCTCAAGGTCCAAAGCTGCAGGTCCCGTTCAGGCAATTGTTCAGGTGTGTTTCAGCAATTACTCTCATGATAAGCTCCCCACCTCTCTACACTTGGCCCTAAATGCAGCAAGTGCTGGAAAACACACAGAGACCATATCTCTACCCCAGTGGGTGTAATTCCATGCAGTACAAACCCACAACACAAGTTGCATACACTTACCTTGCCTAGATTATTATGTTCCACAGCAATTTCTTGAAAGAAGAAGTAGACATAGTTTCCATATTCTATGGCATGGAGAAAGTGTGGCTCTGAAAGAAAAATACCAACAAACTGGTTCCTAAAGGGTAATTCAATTAGTGTACAACCCTGACTACTAGGCATGACTGACAGATGTCACACAGCTCCATTCAAGCCAGTGAGTGCTGTGATGCACCAATGATTGGGAGGAGTCGGGACATGGGTGTTGAAGCTCTAGGGAATGCAGTCTTTAATGTCAGCTAATGGGCTGTGAAAAGCCTACCGGGAACTGAACTACAGCAAAGGTCTTTGTTTCAACATATTTATTCATTAATCCATTAATCTACTTAACGAGGGAAGAAAATGTCTTCCATTGAGAAAATGAAAAAAACCCTTCATTTCTAGGCTTTAAAGAATAAAATGATTCTGCAGATATGACCCTGATCGACGACTCTCACTGTTGACTCTTCAGGATAGGTAGGTGAAAGTGGGCAAGAGTACTGTGTGTATTGAGAGTTCAGCAAACTGGCACACTAAGAAAATGGGATCTCTCTCTCTTTCTCTCCCCCTCTCTTTTTTGAGGCCACCTAAGATAAAGTCCTAGATGAATCTACCTTTTTGCCTTGGCTGCAGGTCTCTTCATTCCTTGTCAATACTCCTGTTCACAACCAGAGCAGCCTATGCTTGCTCTAAATAAGTAGTATAAAGTCATGCATGGAACCTCCTGGAGCCCATGGCTCCTGTTCCCACCTGGCCACCCCGCCACCCTTGGCAATCCCACACACTGCTCTTCAAAGGGTACCTTTTATCCATTTGGAATCATATTTTATTGTGCGAAGGGCAGATCCATCGCCCATGCTCCGATAAATAACAGCATCACTGGCCAAGAAATCAGCCACTGTGGCAGAATATAGCTTCCCATCTGAAACCAAAGTTATAATTCAAGTGAAATAATCATAATTATCCTGCAGTGTGTTGCCCTATGTAGTGTGTTATACAGTATACTCTTTGGAGTGCTTTCACCTGTTATTCCTATGTATGGAAATAAAGCTAAATCTGATGCTCATAATCAACCTGTAACAGGTTGGCCCATAATATTACCTCATTTTATAGATGAAAAATCTAAGCATCAAAAAAGTTAAGCAACTTATTCAAGGTCACTGGCCTAGCTAACAACAGAACCAAGTGTCAGAATACTGTATTACAATATGCTTACTTTTAAATCTTTTTTGGAAAAATTTTCATAGCTTTTGACTTTGAAACACCTATATCAAGGTAGCTATCCTAGTTATGAGCTATTTTTCCCTTCCTTTAAATTTCTTTTGCACCTTCAATGTCATTAATCATTTATATTCATTACATTAAAGGATCTTACCAGCAAAAAGGGCAACATTGGTTTGTCTGGCATCAAATGGGCATCTTGCCAGGCCACTAATTTCTTCCCCATCATACTCTAAGGTATTCAACTACAAAAGAAAAACAAATAGTAGGTGTCACATCTGTTCAATGTACCTGTTTGAAGGCAATACTGTTTTATTTGTACTGAAATTCTATTTAAAGAATTCTGTCTTTATTCTTCTATTGCATTAGAGATAAAACAAATCACTAGGTTCCAGTAGAAAGGGTTCAAGTTTAACAGCATCCCAGAAAAGGAAGAAAGAAGAAAAACCAGTGGGAAAAAAGTGCAACATATAAAATATACTTACCCTATAGTATCTACACATGGGATTAAATGCATTGGTACCACATACAAAAACCATCTCATCATTTCTTGGAACAAATACTTTAATAAAGTTGTGGCATTCATCCTAAAGAAGGTAATGACATTAATATTAGACATCCCATATGCTGACATTGTGGGATCAAGACCACAGAAAAAATAAATGTAGTAGGCCCTTGTCTGGCTTACTTACTTTATGTTTGCCTTTCATAGCACAGTTTTCTCGATCCTGTTGTCTTGACCGCCATGTCAGCTTCTGCATGAATCAAGCAAAATCAAAGTTCAATTTTGAATTGAAAAGGTTCTGGGAGGGAAAGGGGACATCATCCAGGTTTTGAGGGAATGCAAGTCAGTTTGCCAACCACATTAGCTTACCTTGGTTGGTATTACTTCTGTTTTGGGGATTTCATTTAAGTTTACTGTATAAACTTGATCCCTGTTGGAAACAAGGCAGTAAGGCATATCATGGAAATGCATAAAAATGTTAAGCTGCTTCTTATTTTATTTTCACAGATCTGCTTTTATTGTGTTTTGGAGATCATTTGGATTTTCTCTGTCTCCATCAAAGTCAACAAAAGGCACCTTTTCATGAGTGAGAAGCTTTTACATATCACTGGGTTGGGAGCAAAGAAAGCTCTTTTCTCCAGGCGTGGGTCAAACTGCCGCTTGTATTAGCATAGACATACTTCTAATATTTGCTCGAATAATTCCAAGTTAAAACAGGATAAAAAAGATTACTTTCCCCCACTGCTTTAGGAATAAAGAACGATGTACGGTTTCTTGATGGCAGTAATAAAACAGCACCGCTGAAGGGCTGTGCTCTGCGTTTCGTGCCTGGTGCACAACACTGACTCCCCTCTGTGAATATTTTTGGCTACTTGCGATTTTTGATCACAATCACATATTAGTTTTTCATGAACTAAACACATTAATGCAGGCACTGCAAGAGAAAGGAATTTTAATCTAATAAACCAATGAGAGGAAAATTACCTGCCAGCAATATAAAGTGTGTCTCGAATTTTCAACATCAGCTGAAAGTCCAGCCTGTGCAGCGAGTCATTGCCTGAAGGGCGTCCTCTAAAAACCGGATATTGCCTTGAATCTGCAAGTGAAAATGGGCTCAACCATCAGTCAGGATTATGGAGCTAAAGAATCAATATAGAGCATTGATTAACTGTATATACTAGTTGTAGAAGGGTTTTAACTAAATTCCTCTCTTCAGGTCTTGAATATAAATGAACAAGAGATGGTAAATGTCAGCAAATGGTCTTTTTCTTTCAACTGAAAATATATAACCTATATATGGGGCTGCTTTAGAGAAGCATCCAACAAAACTGTCTCATTGTCTCTGAACACAATTGTGGATAAATTAATTTATGAAAAAAATTTTTAGGATATATATATATATATATATATATATATATATATATATATATCTTTCCAAAAATGAATATGCTTAGAAAAACCAAAGCCAGAAAAGCTTCCTTCTTAGAAAAGGAAATTGCTGTTTGGGTTACTTACAGTGATAGTCAACAGTATTGAGGGGCTCATCATCTTCAGGAAAGCTGACAGCCCTCAACTGGGAGATCATCAGGAGCAGCATGTAGGCACAAAGCAGGAAGAACCTCATGGTGGGCCAAGGTCAAGTCAGAGCAGCCCCTCCTCAGGAATCCCACTTAGCTACCTAGAAAACAGAAACAGTTTGGAAAGACCTCTGGGCTCAGATGAACCTGTTTTCTCATTTGTAACCAGCTCAGTTCCGCCTCCAACTCTCTCCCAGGCCCTCCTCCCAACCCAAAGGCTGGCCGTGGTGAAGGAGGTATCTCTGAAAACACAGGCAAAAGATGGCAGTGGGCCAGTCCTGATTAAAGTGCCTGCTGAGCATATGGAGGTTCTAGGCAAATGTGCACGAGTTTTTGAGGTGACTATGTGTGTCATCACAGCAAAATCCCCAGAACCGCAAACAGAAATGCTGGCTGCTGACTTGGCAAGAAGATGGGCCATGTTGGGATTAGAATTTTAATTAAACTCCAATCTGCTTCCCTGCCCCCAGCCCTGAAATACATCCAGCAGAGCTTGCCTCTGCCCCTCATGAAATGTCCAGGCTGCTTCACAAATATCTGGGGAGCTGAGGGTTCTGCTGCCCCTCAATCTGACCTTTGCTTAAGACGCTGCCAAATTCCCAGCATTACTTGAGGCGTAGCCCTAAGTTCTTAAGTAGAACAGTTCCCTAGGCTTAGTAACACTGACATCGAAGCAATGCCTTATGAATGACCTTGAATCAGGGTGAAAGAGAATGAAAAGAAATGAAATGATTTCACGATCAATCCATCAAGCAAAGCAGGGTAGGGATGAAGTGGCACCAGCTGCAGCCAGGCCACTGGGGAGGTCTACACTTCTACATAAAGCCATTTGGATGCAAACCAATGCCCTAAGTCCGCCTGTCCTCTTAGCTTTATTGAACTTTACAGCCACAGGGGGCCTCAGGGACCATCTAGTCCAACCTCCTCATTTTTCAGATGAGAAAACTAAGGGCTGGAAAAATGAAGGGACTCGCTGAGTTTCATGACACTATTTAGGAAAAGAGCAGAGTTCAGATTCATATCACCTGAGTCCCCATCCAGGGTCCTTTCATCAAATTAGATGATGGGTTTTTTGTCTTGCAAAGTCCAGCACTACAAAACATCTCTTTGGGGTAATGAATATGTTCACTATTTTTATTCAAGGGGTGTTTCACAGGTGTACACACATGTTAAAATTTATCAAATGGTACATCAACCTATGTTCTATGTCAATATTGCAACAAAGTTTACAGCATTAATTGTGTAACATTAAGTGTCAAAAAACTTTTTAAAGTCCTATCCACGTATTAAAAAACAAGTTAGGGCCCTACTGGGCCAATGGGTGGGTATTTTTGAGAAATTGGAAATGCTTCACTTTGCAATGATACCACCCCTTCCGTAACCAAAACAGTCACTTACAACTACTGTACCGAACAGTAAAACATTCAGGCATATCTTCAGTTTCATGCATCTAAGAAGTTTAAGGAAGATGGTAGGAATAACTTCAAATTCTGGGGGGAGTCCAACCACTCAACCAGGTATACTTACTCTGCCTCTTTTATCCTCTAAGAGTGAAACACACAGATGCACATGTATACTATGCAATGCCTCACTATTTCTCTTTCTCACTCAAGTAAAAGCAAATCCATGTGAGTTTTAGAAACCTAGTTTAAAATACACACACACACACACACACACACACACGCACACACAGAGCAAGAGAGAGAAGGGGAGAGGGAGCGAGGGAGAGAGAGAACAATATTACAATATAATTTTTCTTCACGAATAAGTTACCCAGCAGGAAGTTAGCAGGATCTGAGGCAGCATCATTTTGTACTCAGTTTAAAGAGTATGGACTTTGCTGGCTGTCTGCCTTGGACAGAATCCCATCACATACTTGCTCATTGACCCAACAAAGGTTCTTTAATCTCCCTCAGCATTAGTTTTTTTTTCCTTTGTTTTTTGTTTTTTTTTTTTCTTAATGTCTAACTTGTGGATGATACCACCTTCTCCACAGAACGAAAAAGAACTGAATGCCTGGCATGTATAGATTCTGGGCAAAGTTGGTCCTCCTCACCCATTTCCTGCTGGACACCAGGTTGACCTTAATAGTCAGAAGGATCTGGGGAAAAGATGGCATAAAATATTAAAGATGTTGGCCACATTTCTTTTTCACAAATGAATAGTTATTTTTAAAATACTGAAGAATAGCCCTGACTGGTGTGGCTCAGGGGATTGAGGGCTGGCCTATGAATCAAATGGTCACCAATCAGGACATATGCCTGGGTTGCAGGCCAGGTGCTCAGTATGGGGCACATGACAGGCAACTGCACATTGATATTTCTCTTCCTCTCTTTCTCTCACCCTTCCTCTCTCTCTAAAAATAAAAAAATACAATCTTTAAAAAATTAAATAAAATACTAAAGAATTATTTTTAGAATAACTTTTACAATTTGAGCCCTTATCAAACCTGGAGAAACAAGTAAAGAACAAAAATCAACAATCCTGCCTTCCTAACTCAACAACTATGATGACTTGGTTCTAGGCTTCCTACCACATGCACCTATTTTCAAAGGTGCATGTCACGACAAAATGACCTCTTTCGACCCACCACTTGTGAAGCAGTGTCTTCCTGCCTTGCTTTCCCACAACATCTTGCCATTTATAAAGACCCTAGAAAGTTGAAGCAATGTGAAAATACAAAATGTTGCCCTAAAAACCAAATTCTGCTAAGACACTAATCCTAAACTTCATTCTCTGGAAATAAAGTCACTGATGTTTTTGTAGGGTATCAGGGGAAAAACTGAGAAACAACAATCAGGCCAGAAGAAACTTGTAAATAACGCCATGAAAACAAAAAGACTGTTCCATGAATCTTTTCCCACCAGGACCGGTAAAGGTAGGCAGAGCCAGAAAGAGTGTCCATCACAGCTACCTGTGAGTCCTGCATGGAGACTGAGGATGGGCTCATTGCTGACTCACTGGCTAGCACCACACTGCTGGCTGAGTTATCATTTCCCATAACTCATCCATCTGACATAGCACAAGACAATTTCTCCTCAGACCCCGCCCTCTACCAATCTCAGCCTCCAAAAATAAAGCCTCACCACTAATTGCTTCCTGTCCATGAATAGAGCCTTAAAAAAAAAAAAAAAAAAAAAGAATTACTTTAGGTTTGCTATAGAAATTATAAATGGAAGTATTTAATGTAAAATACATATCAAAGTTAGGCTGACTGGAGGAGGAAAGGCTCTGGAAATACCTGAGAGGTTCCAATAAGGAGATTTACTTGCATGCAAATGCCAAGAAGTATCTCAGAATTCTAGGGCTCAGTAAAATCACACAACTAGTTATGTTGAAAGAGGGCTAGTTACGAGGTAGGACAAAGTGTTGTAAAAGAACATAGACCATGGAGTTAGAATAATCCATGTTCAAACTTACTTGTGCCATTCACTTCCTGGCTCTGGGACTTTGTCTAAGTACACTTAACCTCTTTAAGCTTCAGTTTCCCCAAGTGTAAAATAGAAATAATTACATTTTCTACCTCATAGGCTCTTCTAAGGATTAAATGAGATAATCTATGTAAAACATCTAACACAGAATATGGTCTGCAGTAAGTCTGTATAGGAAATTTTTGTGAATATTATCATGACTAGTATTGTTACAGTGTACGGGGCAAAACTGCAAACACAATAGGGGAGAGAAGAAATGTTTACTCTTTCATCTTGTGTACTTCTTTGCCAAACTGTTCATGTGTGACCCTCGTCACAATGCTCAGGGGGCTCAGGCACAGCTTCAGAGACCAGATATGTCCAAGGCAGAGGGAGGAACCACCTTCCTTGTGTGAAAGCTCACAGTAAAGAACATAACTATATTATGTCATTCCTTTCAGCTAGACAACAGGGACACCTCAGTATATTTTGTCATTTTTGGTACTATAGCAGCTTCTCTCATATATTCCTGAGATTAAAGCCAGGTTATAACAAGGAAAGCTCTTCAAAGGGGCTCAGAGACAGCCAGGGTTTGAGTGGCAGGACCCCTGAGAGGAGGATGGTGGAAGGCAAGGAGCCCCCTACTCAGCACTTGATTTCACATTAGGGGATTTGCTAATGCTTAAACTGTTAGCAGATGAAACAGTAGTTAGAAAGAAAAGCCAAAAAGTTTGGCAGTCTAAAGTTTAGGACCCACCCACCATAAAGGAGTTTAGTAAATGTCTAAAGGCTCTCTCCTTTAGGCCTCTGAAGATCTTCTCTAGACAAAAATAGCATAGAGACTATAATTTTTAACATAAAATGATCAATATTCAATCAGCAATTACTAGACCTTCCAAGAATTAAGACTAGAAAGAAAATAAAGACAACAGAAATAGACCCACAGGTAAATCTATGTTATTTGATATAGATTTTAAAAATATCTGTGTTCATTTTATTTAAGAAAAAAAGATAAGATGGAAAATTTACCAGAGAAATGGAATCAATTTAAAAATAATTAAATGAAAATTACCTAACTTTAAAAAAGCACAATAATTAAAGCTTCTGATAGCTGAAGATAGGTTGTGTCAACTGGAAGACCAGTTCATAGAAAATATCAGACAGAAACATCGAGTGCAAAAATGGTTGGAAAAAACCAGCTAGATAGTAAGAGGATCTTGTGAAAAGATCCAACATACTGGAATCCCTGAGAGTGGAGAGAGAGGAAGAGAGAGGAGAGGGGGTGGTGGGAGTGGTGGTGGGGGGAGAGAGAGAGAGAGAGAGAGAGATTGCTTCACAAGATAATGGCTGCATTCTACTTCAAAAATGACAAAAGACCATAAGTCACACGTTCAAGAAAGTCTGAGAACCTCTAAATACAAATAAAAGGCACACTTAAAGACACCATAGTCAAAAATGCTAAACACAATGACAAAAAGGTTAAAAGCTGAAAGATATATTACTTCAAAGAACAATACTGACAGCTGACATATCAATAGAAACAATGGAATCCAGTAAACCATAGAGTGACATTTTGTAAGCGTTGAAAGAAAATAAATGTCCAGCCTAGAATCTATGACCAGTGAGTATATTACAAAGTGAAGGCAAAATAAAGATGTTTCAGGCAAACAAAAACTGAGAGGTTTGCTGTTAGCAGACCCAAGCTAAAAGAAATACTAAAAGGGATTCTCCAAGCAGGAACATTTATAGGGTTGGTTAATGCCAGTTCTTTTTGTGGTTACAGCACAGTGACCACATTCGAAATTAATGAATCCCAGATAGAGAAATGGGCATATAACCTTTGCCTCCCAGGAAGCTATATTAATTCAGAGGAAATGAGAATTCAGAAATGGAGTAAGCTGCCTCCATCCTCAGGCCAAAGAACCCAGGAAGACATCTCACTGCTTGGAAAGCCCTCCCCTGGCTCTCGTCTGAAGAGGCCACTTCTCAGTCCATCTACCTCAGGATCCGAAAGTGGTGCCAGTCTTCCCCGTTTCCCAGTGATTCTTTGAGACCCTGGGCTTCCGTGATTTTACAAAGAAAAACAAAAACTAAAAACCAAAGAAAAAAACAGAAACAACTTTGCTTATTTGAGGTTCTGCCTCTCCTCCTCTCTTTCAGGAAGAACTTTCTCTAAGTAAGACATTCCAAAGACTTTAGTAGGCCCAGTGCACGTTCCATTCTGAGACTTACCAGCCATGGCATTGTATGCTTTACTGCCCCTCTCTTGTCCTTCCAGCCTGCTTGTCTGACCACTTTCACCACAGCTGCTTATCCTTCTCATCAGGACTTTCTGTTCTACTCGTTGAGTCCCCTTCTTCCAATTTAAATGCCTTCCCAAATCTTGCCAATCTTACTTGTGATACATCTTACTTGTGATAGCTCATAGTCACTCATTTCAATAATACTCTGTTCTCTAGGTTTCTTCATCTTTTGTTTCGGTGTCGGGCTTTCTTGCAAAGTTCTTGCCCTGGATGAACTTGGCCATTCACCTTCTGCATGTGTCCCAGTGACTCGGTGCCCTGGTGAAGCCAACTGCCAACTGCCAGCTGGGGCAATTTGGTAGTAACATCACAGAATTCTGGATCACCAGTTACAGCTACACTCTAAAACTCTGGGGAATCCTATGTCTCTCTACTAGACTTGCTCACTCCCCAAATCAGTAGGTTTAAATGTTTTCCCTTTTCCTCAAGGCCCTAATCAGTCCCCTGTTCTTACTCTACTGCAATCTTCCCTCCTGCCTATACCCCTTCCCCCAGCTACTTCACATAGAGAATAAAAGCTCTAGATAGCCCCGTTCCCATTACCAAATATACCAACTACTCTGCACCTTCACCTAGTTTTTCCTCCTTCTCTCCTGTTTTAAGAGATTTCATTGCCCAACTCCTCTCCATGTGTTTAAACTCGACCTCTTCTGTCTTTCCTGAAACAGAAAAAATTGGTATTTTTCTCTAATTATTCTATAACTTTGTATTGATTAGACTCTATTCATTGGCATTTAAATTTGCCAAGTCTCTCTCATCTGAAAAATAAAAGGGAGGTAAAAAAGCTCCAGTGATCCCAGATCCTCCTGCCACTACCACCTATCTCTTTCCTTCCAGTCACAAACACCGAAGAACAGGTTTTATTCTCAGTTGTTGTCACTGACTCACCTCCTACTCACTCTTCAGCTTCCTGTGTCACTCCTTTCTCAATGAGGCCTTTCAGTCAAGTCACTGATGGCCTCCGGGCAACCAAATTGAACAGTCCTATCTCATGTAATTGCGCAACAGCTTTAGAAACAGTTGAGCGTCCACAGCTTTTAAAAACACTCCCCCTTCCTTGACTTTCCTTCTATCACATTCTCCTGCCCTTTACCTCCCTTTCTGTCTGTCTCTTGTCCCATCCATTTTCTAGATGAGCCAAGAATGATGCTTTTAGAATGTGTCATCCGATAACCTCATAATCCTCCAATAACTTCCTGGAGCTGTTAGGAGAAAACACAGATGTCTGCGGTGTGGCCTTACTGTGTTCTGAGTCCCGTCTCCCTCTTCAATCTTCACATGTGCTTCTGGCACCCTGGCTCTGTATCTGGCCCTGAAACTTGTCATGCTTCCTATTTCCACCAACCTGCTTCTTCTGCTCTCCTTTTGGGTGGCCCTTCTCTCCCATCCTTGGCCTGGTTAAACCCTCTAATTTTCCAGAGCCTTGGGAGCCTTCTTGTCAGTCCCCTGGGGCAGGCATGTCTCAGCTGTCAATGCTTGAGACAACTGTGAATGAACAGAGAAGGAAGGAATAAGCAAAAGAACTGGTCATGTGCTGTGAATCACCAAAGCCTGCTGAATCTCTTGGGGCAAGATTAGCATTTTGGATTCTTGTCTAATTTAGAGTTATTTACTAGTGTTAAATAAACAACAACAAAAGAGGGCAGAAGACCCAGGGAGGGTGGATATCCTACTCCCAGACAGCATTCAATTTTTTAGTTGAGGGTGCTATGATGTACAGTAGAGAACAGGGGTACCACTAGATGTGTAGCTTCTAAATATAGTCCGTGCAATTCCAGGACTCACGCTTTGCACGTAGTTGATGGGAATGACAGCCCCTGGAATTGCAAGACCCAACAGCCCATGTGACCAAATGGAAAAGGAGCCAGTGATGGGTTTCCGTAGATTGAAAAAAGAGCAAAGAGAAACAAGTTAATTGCTATTCCTTGGAGCCTACCAAGAGAGAGAGTTGTAACTGAAGGTCATTATGAAAGAGGTTTATATTTATACAGCGTTCACATGTCTAAATTCTAGGCAGTGTGTTCTCTGGATTTTAATCAGTGCTCAACATCAGTGTTTAATCAGAACGGTATGACAACCAGGTTGACAGCATAACCTTTGGTGTATAAGAAGGTGAAAAGGGATGGGACCACCACTAGATACACACAGGTTCCAGAAAGCTCATAAGTAACACTGAGGCAAGGGCCCTTCTGAGCAGCGTGGACAGCATCTTGCATCCAGGCTCACCAAGTGACTTGACCGATGAGGTCTCTTGGGAGAACAGTGGCTCTCTTATTTAAGGGATCTCTACTGCCACTCCTCTGCCCCCCAACACACACACAATTTTCTCTTGCACACAGGCTTGGGGACCAGGTGCCATGAATGAACAAATACATCCTTTCTTACTTGGGACCAAGAAGAGGTAGCTGAAAGGCCCTTAACTCTGAGACCCTCCTCCCTCTGGGAACTTCGGTGCTCAGGTAAGACAGAGGCCTCCAGTGCTGCTATGTTAATAACCCTTTATAATTAACCATGTAGAACTTTGCCCCACTGCACGTAGAGATTGAGGAAATGATAGCAGCTCTTCTTCTTCTCCTCCTCTTCCTCCTCCTCCTCCTCCTCCTCCTCCTCGGGGCTAAAGCCCTGCTGACACAGCAGAATGTGGAAGGACTTGCACACTGAGGGAGCAGGGGGCGCCACCCTGGAGGCCTGGGGTCTCAGAACATCAAAGAACTCCCAAGGATTTTTCTCCTCCCATTGACAATGGTGGCAGGAGAGGACAGGGACCAGGTACCAGGAGATATGGTGTCATGGGTTTGCTGTGTGACCACAGACAGGTCATTTCACTCTTCTGGCTTGAGTTTCTTCATATAATTAAAGGTGGGTAAGCTGAAAGGGTAGGAACCCTATTTTCATTTGGAGTCCATGATTGCCGTCTGGGGGCTGGAAGGGAGAGTCCTACCTCCCTTTTCGGATAAACATCCTTGTGTGGTCCCTACTGCTTCTCAGGATCTTTCTCCTCTGCCTACATCTGAGCACCTCCAGTTGGCCCCCAAACAAACAGCATTTCCCCTGTTCTGAGGCTGCCTCTGTTATCTTCATCTCTCACCAACTTCTCAAAATTCTTTGAGCCTGAGCCCATTATCTCCCTTTTCTCACTTAAAAAAAAAATATTTTAACCCACATCAGACTAACTTCTGGTCTTGCCCACTAACACCTAAATGCCAAAACCAACTCAATCCTCATTTTAAATCTTCTTTCATTTCCCTGAGGAATTAATCACATTGGTCCCTCCATCAGACTTGAAACTCTACCTTTGACTTTCACAGTTACCTCTTTTTTTCTAGCTACTCTTTTGCAGCAACCTTCCCAAATTCACCCCAACACACGTACCCTTACATGTGGTTCTTACATCCTGGCTCTTCTGAGTTTCATCCAACATTATTACATGCACCTTCTTCACTACTACCAATGAATTGAGGAATCCCAATTCCCAATGTCCAATGCAGACTGCATCATTCAGTTCTAAATCCAACTGTCCAACTCTCTGCTAGATGTTTTGATCTTAGTAAAATATAGGCAATTTAAATTTGGTATGTGCAAAACTGAATTTAAGATACTTCACCTTGACTTGTCCTCCTACTAATACTCTTCCCCAGAGAGCACTGAGCTCAGAGTGCCTAGCTTCAGACGCATGCACTACCACTTAGCAGTCATTGAGCCTTGGACATGCCTGTTAGCTCACTTTTCAAAATCTCAAGTTTTACTGCCTAAAGGGAGGATAATTATAGCACTAATATCATTATGATTTTTCAATGAAATAGTCTATGTAAAGCACAAAGCTAAGTTTGCATCTTGTAAGGATCTAATAATTACAGCCATTATTAATGTTGTTGTTGATGTTTTTGATATCCTACTTAGACTCACATAAGCCTTAAACCTGGATGTCATCCTAGATTTCTCCCTTTCTATCATCTATCTTCTCTTTCTAAACTGTCAGTATGTCCTATTGATTCTTTCTTGTCATTGTCCTAGAGTCCACTCTTAACTGGTTTCTGCTTTCCTAGACTTCTAACCTCATTCTCCACAAAGCCACCAGAATGACCTTTCCGAAGCACAAATAGTATCGTGTTATTTCCCTGACTAAAAACAGTTTCATAGTTCCCGAAGACGTGTACCATAAAGTTCAAATTCATTTTCAAGATTTACAAGTTCTTCCACAATTTGATTCTTGCCAGCTTCTGGTTCAGCAACCAGTGTTTGCCCACCTTAATCTCTAAGCAGTGTCTTCTGTACACACTATTCCTTCTAAAGTCTCCTTTCTGGAAATTATCTACTCATCAGCTCAAAACACCCCTGGACTTTTCCCCTCTCCCATTCTTCTTCCTACCCCAAATCCCTCTTCCTTGGCCATGCTGCTCCCCTGAGGATGGCTGATAACACTATGTATGGTACCAGGTAAATACTTCTATTACAGGACTTACCACTTCTGAGTGATGTTACTTATTTTCACATTTGCTCTATCAAACTAGGCTGCTGGAGGAAGAGAGGACATCTTACTCGCCCCACCCTCTTTATCTCTGGCACCAGGCACAGGGCCTGGCACCTCAGAGGTCCTTGGCAGTATTTATGAACAGAAGAAGAAATAAGGGAAGGAAGTAGCACATGTGACCAGACTTGGCTATGGCACAGGTCCCACATCATGAGCACCTCTCCGCCATGGCCCCAGACACCTAGAGTCTTGAGTGTCCCACTGCTTTCCTATAGCATTGGCACACAGTCCTCACTGGCTCCCAGTCAATGAGTTTCCAGGTGCTACAAAGCCAAGAGGTTCTTACAATCAGCAACAGATGCCTCTTTTCACACGACTCATCATTAACAAAGTGCTCTTTGATGCAAAAGAGATAGGCAACACAGGCCAAGGGAGTAAGTGATTTCTGTCACTTCCCACAAATGAAAGTAGAGTCATTCCTGTGATTAAAGAGCAGGGCATATGGGGCTGGCAGAGAAGGAGCCTACTTGACTTCCCACGACCCAAAATACAAAAATAAAATAAAAATCAGCTTGCCTAATGGCTGGCCGATGTTGGGGATGGGAAATTTTCTGTGGTGGGAAATTTTCTTCCTTGGCTGATGGCCTTTTTTTCCTTTATAAAGTAAGTACTGTTAGTGTGTACTATAAACCAGAAGACAGTATGAGTATATTTATATGATTTTTTTCTTGCAGCTAAATTCTGATCGAAGAGAAAAGAAAGGTGGCAGTAGATACAAGAGAAGGGAGAAAAGGTCTTGCTGTGGGGTCCGGAGCCTGTTGAGTTCTTTAGTAATACCTTGTTTTCATAACCAATGCTCTCCTAAAAGTTAGGTCAGTTGTGTTTATTTTCATTATATTTTACATGCATGAGGGAAGCTGGCTATTTAAAGGAGTTTCCTGGAAAAATTAAAGCAGCTTTTACTGAAGATTTTTACTTCAAGTCCGAATTGTCAACGCTTCTGGTCCAATATCAATAATTCAAAGAGAAATTGAACTTGAACTGGGCAGGCAGGGACAGGAAACAGGATCTAACTTGTCTTTGCCAAATTCTAAGCAAATCTGAACAAGGATTCCAGAATTTGACCTCTGATCAGCACCATGGCTCTGGGGAGCAAAATCCTAGTGACAACCTGCCTACAAGTTTTCACTTGTCCACCCTTACTCAATCAGGTAGCATTTTAAAGCTAACCCATCCTAGAAATGGTCTTCCTTTAAAATGAAAACAATACAAGAGACTAATGAGTCCTGTCTCTAAGCAGAGAGAATCTGCTATCCAGGCAGATGACAAAACACATTAATTTCTTAAGAGATAAAAGTGAGGACTTGCTTTGAGAAAATATGAAACATAGGAACCTTCTACAATCACAAAAGAAAAACAATGGATAGCAGAAGATGTCTATGGCAGAAATGAGCACAGTACAATACAGTCTGTGTTGTTTTTTCAGGGAGGGCCAGAAGGCTTTCAAGGCTAACTAGTTATAAGAAAAATCAAAAGCCTTTTCCTTTGTTATCTCCTCCACACAGTCCTTGGTCCCAGCTGTTGCCCTCTGGCCTCCAGGAAAAGAACCATCCCAGACAAAGGAAGGGCTCAGGGTTCCAAGGGATGAGAGAGACGCCCAAGGACTCAGCCTGTCTTTGGAACATTGACTTACTCTACCAGACGACCTGCTGGGGCTGCCATATGGCCTGCGCGTGACATTCTGTTAAGCATAATAGGGATTGGGTCCAGGCCTGGTTCTGTCCTCCGGGCAGGGATCACAGAAATAGAGCATGTTTGTTCTGATTCTGCTGACTTGTCTGAATCCCCGACTGCGGAACCAGAGTTTTCAGTATCCTCCATAGTACCTCTTCAGGTTTTCAAAGAACATGACTAATACCCAGGCAGGGAAGGACTGAGGATGGGCGGCTGCTGCTATTCCTGAGAGAGAGTAAGATAAATTAAGGGACTTAGCATCCTAGAGTGGTTAAGCCAGCACAGAACCCAGATGTCACGAGAAGTGCAGTGATCTATGTTCACCATCACGGCGGACAAGAGGAATCTGCTCTGTGCGGAGCTCCTGCCTACATGTCCTATACTCTGCACACCACCTCACCAGAGGCTCCCAGGTGATGCCATGATTTAAAACAGTGGACGAAGGGTTCACAGAAGGGTTCAACAACTCTGAGAAAGAAAAATAGTCTTTAAAATTTTTCTTAAAGCCAAGAATTCCTGGTCTAAGTCCTGTGGTTTTCGGTTGCCAAAAATATGGCCCTTGTACTTGCCCTCTGCATGTGAAAACATAGTAACAGTGGTTTGTCTGCAGCATATATGGAGAATGATTACTAATTATTCCAAAAGATCTAAAGCATTAACCATTATCTGTGTTTTCTTAGAAAATTCAGTTGATTAGTTTTTAAAAACATACTTTCTGGGTGAAGTGGATGCAGGACTCTCCTATTGTTACAACTCCCTATGAGTGTGTGTGTGTGTGTGACATACACACTCATATGTGTGTGTTGTGTGTGTGTGTATATATATATATTTAATATACAGTCTTACTGATGGAAATGAGATCCAGGAAGTTAGGTTCAGCCCCACAACCCTGGACTAAACATGAAGGTGTAACCATGAGTGAGAATAAGTGACCCGGGTGAATTTTACCAACAGGAAAAGCTCTCAGAGGACACAAAGTGGGCCTGAGTCAGCACAAGGTGACTCACCTGCAGACCTGTCTGGGCTCCATTTCTGATATCTAGGAGCTTTCTCAACCTCTGGATCAAGAGGCAAAACAGGGGGAGTTTAAGTAAATTGGCTTTAACTGCTGATTTTTCTAAACGAACTAAATACCCAGAGGGTGAGAGAAACAGTGGGCCCTTCCTACCCTGAGGGGTGGAGTCTGGCCCAAGGACAAGCAGTCGAGAGCATTGCTAGCCACAAACTTGAACTCTGGAGTTTGGCATGCCAGCTTTTCCAACCTAACTAGCTGTGACCCCACCTCTGGATCCATAACCACAAAGTAGACGTGTTTAAACAAAATCAAAAACTAGGTTCCACAGTGGCATTCAGAAGTGATCTTACCAATATGAGGTCTCAGCGTGAGCACAGGACAGGATGATGTTTCTCTTAGCGCCCTATGTTCTTGGTGTACAGATTCGCCTAATTCTAAAACAAACTGGCTTCTGCCTCCCTGCCTTTGCGTGTGCTGTGCTCACCACCTGGAATGCTCTTCTGGTCCTTTCCTCTCCCTGTACTTGCCCTTGGGCAAGCTGATTAACTGCTCTGTACCCGTTTCCCTGTGAACTGGGGATAACACTGGCAGCTATCTCAGAGTGGCTGTGGGGACTAAGTGCATTAACTAGTATACACACCAGGATCCCTGCGGCAAATTATGTGATCAGGAGAGTACCAGGAAGCCTGCTCAAGGTGAAAGGCATTGAGGAAGGGTTGTATGGTTCTAATGTTACTGTTGGAGGTAATTACGCTTCAAACGTTGTATTACCCTTATCTACATTTATTCTTGCCCCAATTTATAAATCACCCCAGGGAGATGTTAATCTTTCCCCAGACAGCAAACACACCCGGAGGTAAAAGTGAATTAAGAAAACTGGATTCCACTCTTGACTCAGCTTCTGAGAAGCCGAGAGGCCATAAGAAAGCCAATCACCTCCTCCAGCTTCAGCTTCCTGTGCAATGAGGTTGGGCTAGAACCGCAATCATCTCTCAGTCCCCCTCTAAATCATTCAATTCTGTGATTCTGCATTTGGTGTCTGGATCATAAACTGTTCTTTACCAAAAGCAAGATGATTCTCAATTTGCACTTCTAAAAGGTTTCTATAGCATTGGCATTGCCTCGGATAGAGTGCATGTGCTGCTCTCTCTGAACCCCCAGACAGGAGAGGGTCACGATCCTGCCTCTGATCTGTAACCACAAATGGGCTGATGCGTTGAACACCCAGTGAGTCTCTTCTGGCACTCAGAAACATGGATTTGGTATTCTGATGGTGGCCCAAACGGGATGATAGAGGATGCATGTTCCCCCTCACAATCATGAGCGTTGGGAAATACTGCCTTTGGGTGCCTCCTCTTGCTTCCCTGGACCTCGGGTAAAGTGGTGCACGCCTTCCCATAGGTCCATAGATCACTTCCAATTTGTCTTTAAATTCTTCAACATGCTTGTGGGAAGCTCAGGTCACTCACACCCAGAACCTCTTGGTTTCTTAGGCTTCCCAAAAGTACTCCGTGGCTGATGGAGGTATTTCATTAACTTCTTGTGAGTGAGGGTGCAGGCCAGGGATTCCGAGGTCTCACCAATGTATATCAGAGACCTGGGACTAGGCAGTGGGCTTTCACTTTCACACCACCTTATTTGCTTTCCGAAGCAAATATGCCTCATTTGTTTTGGTTCCTTAAGGTTTGGGGCAGGAATTATTATTTCTACTGAACTTCATAAAGACAGAAATTAACATCAGTCCTATTCTCTTCTTTATAAACCACCATGGTTTTTGGTAACTGGTATCTACTTAGAGAATGCTGCCTGAGTAGTTAGTCAATGAGTCTGCAGTGAACAAAGAAAGGGTTAAAGAACTGCTTGAGGTTACTGTTAATAAGAGGCTTCTGGAACATCTGTCTCCAGATCTACTGCTCGATCACCCAGTAGCTAATCTCAAAGTGGATTTTGTAGAAGAAAAAACAAAACAAAACAAAATTAGGCCCCACAGTGCCATTCAGAAGCAATCTTACAAATGTAAGACCCGAACAGGAGCAGAGAGTGGCGTTTGGATGATGCTGCGGTTCTGGGTGTACGGACTTAACCAATTCTCCCAACAGATGGGCGTCTCCTGCCTCCCTGCCTTTGCGTGTGCTGTGCCCACCAACCAGCGTGCCCCTGGTTCTTCCCTCTTCCTTTACTTGGCCAAGTCCTAATCAGAAGCCACTTCCCACCAGGCTTTTCCCTCTTTTCCTCCTTTAGCCACCAAAATCTGGGCTCATTTTTATCAGCGCACATACCAAACAACATTACATTTCCTCACTTTGTCCACTTCCTCTCCCCTCCCCTCACCCCACACCGGAGTCCCCTGAGTACAGAGACTGTGTCATAAATAAATTCCTTTCAAAGTGGTCGTACACAGGTTTTTAATAGTTGTTTGCTGAATGAGTTGCTACGTGCAACCTTGTACCTTACCAAGAAAAAAAAAAAAAAGTTGTAATTTCCCAAGAGCACTTTTCCCACTGATGGTGAACTGGTCGTGACGGGTCACCAGGTCTGTAGCAGGGAACACGGACACACACTACCACGTGGTTATGCTGCAATGATGTGAGGAAGGCATTCGCCTTACAGCTGCAGATCTGACTGCACAAGACCTGGGCTCCCGGTGATCTTGCGATTTTTGGGACAGACCTACAGGCCTGCCAATGCCCCGGTGATGTGCTCTGGCCCACTTCTTATAATGACCAGAGCCTGGGACCCAGGGTCACAATTCTATCCTAGTCACTGGACGATCCTGGGGAGGTATAGAAAGGAGCGTTGCTTTAGATATACAAACAGGCCGAACACTAATGAAATTAGCTTCATTATCTTTGGGGGAAAAGGTGTGACTAGCTTTCCTCTCTCCACCTACCCTTATTTACACACTTGCAACTCCTTGATAAAAGGACTAGGAAACCAGAGAAGGTGAAGGGTTTGGGGTCTTTAGGATTTGAAGGAAAAATACAAAACAAACCCCAGAAGCACCACTGGGTTTCTTCCCTTGCCTGTGTTCTTCTATACCGCACACAGAGGGAGAGAGGACAGACAGCTGCCTCTTGGTGTCACTGAGGGTTCCAGAGCGCCTTCAACAGGTCGGAACTCAAGGAGAAGCAGCCGTTAACAGAAGCACAACCTCTAACCCAATGGGGGACTACTTTTGGGGGTGCTCTAATCAGAAGTTTCCAGGTCCTAAGCTCTATCTCAGGTCAGCTGGTTACACCTTCTCCGCCTACTTGCCTCTTTCTGCAGCATTCAACTTGTCCAAGGGACAGGGAGAATAGAGGCCTCTGAGAACGAATGAAGGGATGCCGCAGCGTGGGCATTGGTGCCCCACCTGCACTGTCACATCTTTTGAGGTGAGATAAGGAGCATCACTGTGGTTTTTTAAGGGGACAAGTGAGAAAAAATGTATATAAAAATACTTTGTAAATTGTCAAGGTGCTATGCAAGGGTGGGAGAGTAGTATTATTATCCGTGCTTTATTTAGTTGCAGTTTGCATCAGCACAGTACACTGATATTGCTTATGCTCTGGCCCAAGTAAATGTGAACCTTCCTACTTCCATGGAAGCAGGTACATGAAATTCTTGGCCCCAGGCAGGAGCAGGCAACCTGCCATGGGCTCCTGTTGTTCTCTGGACCTGGACCCCCTTCCACGGCTTCTCTGACTGGCAGGCCTCTAATAGTCCCTTAGGACCCATCACCATTCTGAGCCCCTTTCCATCTCTTTCTCTGGCCTCTCTTTGCAACACTCCATCCACTCGGACTACATAGGTTTACCATGGTGGTAGCACTCACTGGCCATCTGCTTGCTTGTCTTTCTGATTAGATTATGAGATCCCGGAAGGCAGCCTCGATGACATATTAGTGGGTATAAGTTCATGTGCCAATACGTAAACTATTTCCTGTGCCTGTTCCACTGAGAGAGAAGTCTGCCTAACAACATACTCATTTTTGCTTTCATGCGACACACCTGCAGTTATGTGTAATATGCACGTGCTGGAGGCTGGAAAAGTGGAGGCAATAATGATCGTAACAAGCCATGGCTGAATGCTAAGCAAGCACTAGGCACTGCAATAAGCACCCCCCTAGGAGGTTGGTGCTATTTTTCCAAATTTGCAGATGAGGACATAAAGAGGTAATCTGCCTTCAGTCACAAAACTAAGGATTGCAGTGGCTCTAGTGTCTGTGGTCTTAATTACTGCACCAGAAAAAGGTAATGCAGAAGAAAAGGAAAAAGAAGTGCCTGTGATTTATTAAGATAGCAATATTGTCATATTTGTAGCTTGATTTTATTAGTGTTATTGTAAGGTACAGACAGCACTATTTCCCCCACATCCCTTCTTCTAGACTAATTGTATCAGACAAATAAATAAAGTTTCAGCGAAAGAATACAGTAACGGAGGAGTTCCCTGCAGGAAGTGAGCTAAGATCCTGCCTCTGTAGGCCTGGGGGAGCTGGTTTCCACCTCTCGCTGCCATCTCCACCTTTGAAGTGGTCAGAGGCCTCTTCCCTATATCTTTGACCCAACATCAAAGCCTTGATGTTGCGTCTCGAAATGACAGGGTGGTGGGAAAGGGGGGCAGTCCAAGGCCAGGGAACCTCCTCGCTCTGGTGCTCTTGTGTAGAAACAAAGTGAGGGTGGGAGGATGGGCTCCCCTGGCTCCTGGGCCCTCCTAGCTAAAGCGAGGCTCCCTCTTGAAACCCCTTCTTAGAGCAACTGAGGGGGATGCACGTGAAGTGTCAAGTCTCCTCCCCTGCAAGCCTGTCTACTTGCCTTACTTTCTATCCCCAGTGACCAAAAGGGGATGGTCAAGGGTGAGGGTTTCATCCATCCCCCATGAAAGGGCTGAAGAAGGGGGGTCAAGGTGTGAAACCCAAGGAAGGACCCATAGGATGATGGGTCATCTTCTTCCTACCCCTGAGGAAAACACACCCTCACGCAATCCAAGGAGGAAGCCCGGCTTAAAAATACTCTGGCTCCACCTTCTATTATCAGCTATGAGACCTTGGAAAAATGACATCACTTTGCATCTGTAAAAAAAAAAAAAAAAAAAAAAAAAAAAAAAGCAAATACTTTTTTTTATTTATTTACTTATTTTCTTTATTTATTTACTTATTTTAAAGAGTTGTTCTGGGCATTTTAGGCTTCGGACACAGAAAACCTTTAAAACTGTGCCTGGTAAATAAGTGCAATTATTAGCTATTGTTATAGCTATTAGTATCATTATTAGCATCACTCTGCTTTCTCTCTGCTGTTCCCCTCCCTTTTGTGTGATAACGTAATCTTTCCTAAAGACCACCTCTGGTGATTTGTGTCATCTTCAATGTCCCAGATTTTCTTCTGGAATATCCTTTGTAAGACTGGACAAAGAAGTTGCCTTCAAATAATTTCCTTCTCCTGGCACTCTTAACAGGAATGCCTAAATCAACCTATTAGCAATCAGGTGAGAGTCTCATAAATATAGCTGTCAGCACATTAGAAGTTAAACATTTTCCCAGTATAACTATACCAAATACACTTAATGCCATTATTCTTCTTGAGATGCACCACACACTCAGGCCCGCCTCTAATACCTTACTAGAAAAGAGCTATGACATGGGTGATTAAAAACACCCAAGACCAGCTTCCTGGGGAAGGCTAAAGTAGGGGGTGGGGTACAAGGAACACCACTAGATTCCCACCCAGTAAAGTAAAATCAGTCCAAGAGACACGGGGCTGAATTTCTTGTTGTGAGAAAGATGAATTTGGTCAATGGAGAATTCATGGCTGGAATATCTAAAAAGCAGAAGTGGAGGTTAGTGCTGCAATACCTCCCAGTCCACGTTGTTCTAACGCTCTCGATTTTGTCTCTCAAGAGGGTTAGGCATACTCTATGGCAGTTTAAAAAACATAGTCCCCATAATATTTTATACTGTTCCCATTAAGAAGTGGAGATATATATATATATATATATATATATATATATATATATATGTACGTATTCTCCCCTAAACCTGTGCTATGATTACTTGAACAACAGAACATGGTGGAAGTGATGTGTCAGTTTCTGGGCCCAGAACTTCATAAATGGGCAACTGGTTAAGCCCAGCCACCATAGTACGAGGAAACCTACGCTGCCAGGGGAGACGCCTTCATGAAGAGCCCGTCTGGAAAGGAGCAAAGGCTTGGCTCTCAGCCTCAGCTGAGCCCGCAGCTGACAGGCAGCACCAGTGCCCACCCTGAGAGCGGGCTAGCTTACAAGTGGACCCTGCAGCCCCTGCTTGAGCCGCCTCAGTTGACACTGCATGGAGCCGAGATGAGTCTCTTTGCTGAGCTCTGCCCAAACTGTAGACTCACGAGTCAAATAAATGATCATTTTCTTTTACACACTCAGTTTGGGATGGTTTCTGATGCAACTTGATAATTGATATATTCTGGGAAGAATTCTTTCTTGGATTCTTTCAGGTATTCTCCCTATCCTAAGATACGGCTTTCTTTGCTTCTCCTCTTAGACTAGCCGAAGACCGAAAGTAGCTGTCATAACTGGATAGACTGCAGAAAGACAAGGAGTCTTTGGTCAGAATGTAAATGCTATGACAATTCCCCAGTAATAATCTTCAGATGGTCTTTTTATATGTCAAGCAGTACGAAACTTGCCTCTAAGATGACTTATCCCAATCTCTTGAAATTAGGCTTCTTCTGATTCATCAAATTTTATCAATCAGGTACAATTTCACATGGGTCAAATTAGCTGGCTTTTTTAAAGGAAAATAGTTAACACTGGTGAAGTTGGGATGAAATCAATATATTGCCCATGACAGGATAAATTAGTGCATCCACTGAGAAGATAATTTGGTAGCGTGTAACACACAAGCTCCCGTCCATTCACATTAACAACATTCACCTCTGACTCAATCATTTTACTTCTCATAATTTATCTTAACTGATTAATCTAAAAATAAGAAATGAAAAAAAGAAACTTATTAGAGGAAGATGCTTGCTGCAGCCTTATCATGGTGAAAAAATTAGAAACAGATTAAATGTCTAAACATGAAGAAACAGTTTAAATAAAAGTATGTTATACCAGCATCATGGAAGGTTATGCAATCATTAAGGTGATAATAATGGAGACCAGTAATCCTCAGCTTATAGTGTAGTAGTAAGTGGGGGGAAAATGAGAATACAGGGGTGGACAAAAGTAGGTTTACAGTTGTGAGTGTTCACAACAAAGTTTATTCTTGTATTATTTATTCTTCTATTACATATCTGTCCATACAAACAACTGTAAATCTACTTTTTCCCACCTCTATATGAAATTATATGCCTGCTGGTTACAACCTTCTAAAAACAGAAGTGCCCATAAACAAGTGTTAAAAGGGAGCAGGTGAAGATACACGTTACTTAATAGAATAGTTTATATTTGTTTGTTTTTTTCCCTATAAAAGCAAAACTTTGTATTTAAAAAAATTTTTTACTTATTGATTTTAGAGGGGGGAAGGAAGGAGAAAGAGAGAGAGAAACATGAATATGGGAGGACAACATCAACGACTGCTTCTTATATATGCCCCAACTGGGGACCCAGCCTGCAACCCAGGAATTGCCCTGACCATTTTGTGGTGACCTTTCATTTTGTGGGACAATGCCCAACCAAGCAACTGAGCCACATGAATTAGGGTGAAAAACAATTTGCATTTTTAAGAAACATTTTAAAAAGAAGGGAGAGATGATTCATTAAAAACAAGAAAATCACCCTCCAACCCAATTAGGCAGAGTATTTTCTTGGTGAAAAGCTATTGCCCTTTTGTTAAACAAAACGAAGAACTAACATTGGATCTAATGGAATATGTTTGTTAAAAACAGGTAACTTTCCTTAACTATTTCAATATGTTTCTTGAAATGGATAACTTAATGCTAATGTACTTTGGTAACTTCCTTGAGAATAAGTCCTCTATCAAATTATACACACACACATACACACACACACACACACACATTGGGTGTTCAGTAGAGAAAATAAAGGTAATTCAGAGATTGCAGTTAAATTAACATATTATAGTTTTGGTTTTGTTTCCCCTTCTAATCTCCTACGTTTTTCTTCTAGGGTTTCTAAAATACAAAGCGCTAAAATAAAACCAGCAGCAACAATTAGTATTTTTAGCGAACTTTAATCCGATTTTCACAAAGATTCATGCCAATTCTAAATCACTGCTCTCTTCATGCTAGTAATAGAGTGACTGTCTTTTGCATTAAAAATTTAAATTACAGTCACATAGGAGAAAGAAAACCTGCCTCAGACTTCTGAATGGTCAGATATACACCAGAAAAGCAAATGGAAAACTGATTGCAATTGCGTACCTGGATATTTAAAGCTCAACCCATTTTTACCCTAGTCATTCAAATACTGGATTTCAAGTCTCCTTTCTTTACTCTAAAAGCACACACAGAAAAACAGAAAAGGAAAACCTGGTTCATTCAGACCCCAAACTTCCTGTTAAAGCCATGTGCATGAAGTAGCAGATGTCCGGATCCTCTTTCTTGCTCTTGCTGGGGTCGGGTCACCACCCGATGATTCACCAAGATCCAAAACCAATGCTGTCAATCTAAAGTGTTAAGTAAACTTTTACTTGAATGTGTAGCAAAACATTAAGTACATGTTTTCATAAACTAATTCCCAAGTGCAGCTCTTTACATTTTACCTTAAAGATAAATGGCTACTGGAGCATTGAATCTATTTCAGGATTTTAGTCACACTGAGCCATTCTTCTTAGTCATAAAAAATAAATCCATAGCAGCTAAGAATAATTCTGTAATTCTGCCTCTAGTCATTAGACTTCAGCTCTCTCTGTGGCCCTTTTCAAATCAGCCCACTCAATGCTAATAAAAATATAAACATGTCAGTCAATCAACCATCAGGGCTGGAGAAATATCTTGGGAGCTAAAATGTAAACTCTTATTTGGTTCCAAGGCTTCTATGCTAAGCATCCTATTACACATAATAAAACAGGCAGAAGTCAAGATATTCTCTACCATGATAAAATAAAATTAAATAAGGTTAAATTAAGGCAATAAATCCCTAAACTGAGTAACGTTAAGGAGGCCCAAAGACATGAGACTTCTGGCTCTTCAAAGAAGAAACATTTACCATTCTTGCTCTCCCTCTCCAAATTATTTGAGTTGTTTGAAAGAATCTACATTAACACCTCTTGATCAATGTCAAAGTAAAAATTGCTTACTACTTAAGTGATGAAATCAGGACCACTAAGCATCCTGTCTTTGATCTTAATTGGCTCCTGGTACTGTCTTACATTGGAGTTGTCTGTGTGCTTTTAACACTACTGAAGGTCCCTTCCTCCCTAATCTCGCTGTTGCTCAAACAGGCTGGCAGCATGCTAGTTAGTAAAATGGAAAGGCCCACTTAATGATGCAAATGTTTGGATGATGATTAGAGACACTTTGAGCTGCAAATTCTCTTGTGATCTAAAAATTTGCTCAAGTAGAAGTGCCTTCAGGCAGAACTGAAGGTGTATCTAACAAATGATGATTGCTGAATTTCAGTTAGCTTAGAGTAGTTTTTCTTTGAAATGTCTTTATTTATTGCAATTTGCTGGTGACCTCAACTTGATCTAAAAAATCCCTGCAAAACATGATCTATGCCTGAAGTTGGCTTGCCCTTAAAACAGCTGTAAGTTTTAATTTGGAAATTGTAACAGTGCTCTCAGAGGTGTCAGAATGACTGAACCAAAAAAGACCTTACTTCTCACAGTGAGTCAATAGTGAGTTGTACCTCTTTCTTACACCATGGAGAGACTGAGTCTCTGCAGAACTAGCTATCTGGGCCATGGTTAGTACAGTGGCATGTTTTCTAAAAGTTACATTCAAGTATAAGACTACACGGAGTGTACCCAGAGCAGGCATCCGCTTGATACCACACAGTGGGCTCTGTTTTATTTGGTCACTGGCCACATCAGAAGGCTGGGTAAATATTTTAAACATTTTGCGATATGCAAAACCTCTTGGATTAGAAAGAATTTTCAAGGATGCCAATACTTACATATTAAGAATTTTTAGGTCTTGAACATAGATTTTTTAAAATCTTTTTTTTTTTTTTTAATTCTGAAGTGAGTTAAATCTTCTCTGGGATATTAGCATAAAATCTATAGAGAGTAAAGTTCAAATCCCAATGAAATGAGCAGAATGATGCCAATGGGCAATCAATTTGATTTTATGTTGTAAAACCACCAAACACCATGTTTACATAAGTAGGCTTCATCTAGAGGTCAAAGGTTTTAACACAGCTCAACTTCTTAAGAAAAGAGTTCTGATTCCAACTTTTTTTCCTTCTTCTGATCCCATAATCCCCATATCTCTTAATTTTGAATTCTGAGTGTGTGGTCACCAAAGTTATAAGCCAAATTCAGGCCTGACATCATTTCACACTCATGTCTTACTGTTCTAAAGGACGAAGATGACCAGCAGTGACCCTGGAGACCAGTCTATTCTGCCTTAGTTTTACAATTGAGAGAACAAGTCCCAGGGAAATGAGGCAGCTTGCCTGAGTATGTGATGCACAGGAAATTTAGAGCCAGTTTGCAACTCTTTCTAAAAGCTGATGTAAGTCTACTCAGATCAACACAGACTAAACACCACTGGTGAAAAAGAGCAATCAGAACAGGCTGCCCGATTTGGAGAGGCCAATGCAAAATGTAAATGTGAGGTTTCCGATTCAAAATGTATTAAAAATTTCAAGATGGCTACAGCAGAGCACTCTAGGCATAGGGCCAAGTGTGATTACACAGGTTAACACACCCATGAAACTGACTGGTAGCGCACTTTCGTTCTTTACTAGGCTTTGACTATATGGAGCCCAAGGGGAAGAAAGGCTCTTTGATCGCTGAAAATGCTCAAAAATGATCTGTTGCATAGATAAATGAATGAATAAGTGAACCGGTGAAGGAAGGTACCTAGAAAATTGCTTAGACCCAGGGTCAGGTTGAATTAATACAGTAAGTCACCAAAAGTACCTGGTCCATTATTTGAGTGTCACAATTCATAATCTGAAAATACTTCACAACATAATAAACTTTCCAAGCCCCGGCACAATTAAGTCACCAGAATCATGTCCAAAACGTAAGTGGCAATGAATACATGTGGTAGCATTATTGTGCCTTTTATGCGATCAAGACATGCCAATTTTTTACCAAAATGGCTTTGTATTTTTTTCTGTCTCTGTGCATATAGAAATAGCCATCCAGATGTTTTATGAATCCTATCCATATGCAAAATCTACAAGCTCTTCAGACATGAATATTTCATTCAGACATTGCTAGGCAACCTTGATCGGAAAACAATAGGACTAATAACAAAACTAATACAATACATTGAGTTTTTATTATGTTAGATATAATGCCAAGTCCTTCACATACATTTTTTCCTGAAGAAAGACATCATAACATTTCTAAGGCTAGACACCTTATCCTTAGTTTCCAGAAGGAAAACAGAACTCCGAGACAGTGAGTGGCAGAATCAGAATTTGACCTAGGGCTATTTGGACTTCTGGAAAGACTGTTTCCTTGGGGAAAAAAGGGTGCAGGTTGGATATACAGAGAACACACCACAGGGCTGTTTCTTGTCTTAAGGAATACGACTTTCATTTGATAAGGCCTGGGTGAAGTTTCACTTTGGTGCACAGTAACACAACCATAAAACATTGAAGGTACAAATTTTCGGTACCGAAAATCTAGATAGTTAACTTTACAGCATACATACCGCAAAGGCAGGCCAGTTGTACAAAGACAGGTACAAAGTTGAACAAAGATAGAGCCTCCTCACCCATATTTTATGGGGCTCCAGGGACAATTTATTACATTACTCTACCAAGAAAAGAGGTTAAAGAATCCAGAGTGAAGGAAGAATCAGGCTAAGATTTCCAGTCAGGGAACCTGCAATAATGTACTTCACTAAGGGGACACGAAAGAAAAAAAGTGGGTAAATTCCTTCAGTACATACAGTGCCTAAAATATGTATCCAAAACGTGCAACTTCCACTTTAGAACTTCAGGGGGTTAATGGTTGTTTTGGAATAGGAGCCATGAAAAAATGGGAATTTATGATCATGACATGTCTCAGAGTTTAAGAGAACAGAGTTAGTGTTTTTGTCTCTACCTATCAAGAGATAAAAAGTACCTTCATAATGATGGCTTATCTTTATTATAATGTTTCAGAGTGTTAATCTTGCAGGAACAATCTTATTTCTCATTTAAAATAAGCTACAGGAAAAATAATTAAGAAAACATATGTACATGTAATGAAGGCACATTCATTTCCTATATTCCATCCACTTTTTTGTAGTATTGTCCTCCAGTGTCATGTCTTTTAATAATTTTAAATTATTTCATTCACGATTCCCCAGCCAGGGCACATAACCAGGTTGCAAACCAGGTCTCCAGTCAGGTCTGTGGCTGGAGGCAGGTGAAAGGCAACCATACATTGATGTCTCTCTCCCTCTCTGCCTCTCTCCCTTCCTCTCTTTCTAAAAATAATGAAATAAAATCTTTAAAAAAAAAAAAAATTATTTCATTCAATGGAAATTCTGTTCTCAGTATGCAAACATTTCCAAATAATGGCAGCAAGATATTTCTGGCCTCACATGTGAATATATTTATGCAATAGACACTGTGTTTACTCAACATGCATATGTTAACGATGTAAAAATACAAAGACTTGGTAAGAAAATGCTGATTTTGTTCCTGTACCCATTGGTGAGTCTCCGCCATCTGAGTCCTGCGTGGTGGTGGCAGTCACTGTCCTGCTTAAGACTACATTCGGCTTGGGCCATGAGCAGCCGCCATGATTCTGTCTGTGGAGACTGAGGGGAAGTCTACTGCTAGGAAGGGTCTCTTAGTTAGGCCTGGTCTGCTGATCTGCTTTATTCTCGCCTGGAATGTGCTGGTCTTCATGGTAACAGGCAAGGGGCTGGCCAAGGAGAGGCTGACAGGTTGAAAAGAGCGGAGAACACAGAGAGGAAGCACATCCTGGACAACATCGACACCGTTGACCACCTAATCTCAGGGCTTCTCATTATGGGACATGATATGTCTTCATTGTTTAAGCAATTTTGAGTTGGGTTTTCTGTGACTTGTAGGTAGATAACACCTACTTGACTGAGCACCTATTGTGTTCTAAAAACTACGCTGGCCCATTTGCACACATTCTCTCTAACGAATTTAACATTTCTTTAAGGTAAGGGCTGTTTTCTCCACTTAACAGAAAAGGAGCTAAGATTCTTGGAGAAACCAGCGATGGACCCCATTTTCTCACATTTAGTTTGCAGACAGGGCAGGATTCCAATCTAGTCTATCTGACTTTGAGAGTCATCATTCAAAATCTTTGTATGTGTCTGTGTATCTGTGTGGTGGTGTCGTATTTTAATATAGGCCTATGGTGGAGGTGTTACTTGTAGTAACACAATCATTTCTCTCATTTTTGACTTTTAGATAAAATATTTAAAGTAGTGGGGCATAATTGAGGGACTATGCAAGCAAAGAAAGCACATGGTAAGAACTGGAGAAAGTAATCATTAGTAAATTGCCTTATCCATTAGGAGTTACTTATTTTCATTCTCATGGGTCAGATAATTCAAAACTCTGTTCTGCGGCTAGCTGAGACATTGTGCCAGATAACATCTGCATTAAATACTTATCATTAAGAACATTATGAGTAAGTGTTTTAAGGGAAATATGTGTCTCTAAAGAAAATCCTGGATAAAAGGGGGCAATTTTTTTGTGTAGCAGTTACCACGCACCCTCCCTTTTTCGTAGAATTTGCTAATCAATCAAGGCATTTTTTTTTTTCTCCCTGACCTTGGATGTGGCCCCATAGATTTCTACAGCATAAGCCTCAACAGTTACCTTTGGCTTTCTTCCTTGAAACTCATTCGCCCTGCCTGTCCTACATACATGTTCAGCGGGGGATGGCTCTTTAGGGATGTAACTGAAAATTACAGCGAAATTGTGCAATGGTAGCACATCAGCCTGGAAGCCGAATGAGGTGCAATTACTGCTCACTGAAAATATTATCTAGGTATGTCTGAAAATTGAGTCTAAAAACGATATTAGCAGCAATGAAGTTTAAGCGATCCCGAAAGAAAAGGGCAAAGTGTTGTAAAATGTAAATGGCAATAATAAATTTGAGAAGTTGGACTATTTTTTTTTTGTCTGTCTCTTTTTACAGGGAGCAATATGCACATTCGTGAAGTGGATTCATAGTTTTTAAATCACCATGAGATTTGACCCTACTACCTAGGTAATGAAAATATGAAAATAAATATAGCACCGAAGAATCCTATTATGAAAATGAACTGTGGAGATCATCTAGACTCTCTCTGCTGCCCACCCCCTCTCATTTTGTTCTAATGAGAAAACAAGGCCAGTGCCTTGTCCATATATATCTGGTTAGCTAACAGTTGAGCCAGGCACCTCCCAGCTCTGTCCTCTTACTCCTGTTCAAACTGCTCTGACAGCCTTGTCAGTGAGGGCTGCACACTTTGAACTCTACAATTACATTTAGCCTTAGATATATTAGTTAAGTGTGCAGCAACAAACAGGGAAGAGAGAGGGAGGGAGATAAAGAGCGAGAGCGAGAGAGAGAGAGAGAGAGAGAGCAAAAGAAGGAGAAAGATCTCTAATAACTCTTTTACAGTTCTTTGGAGCTTTAGCAGAACACTGGTTTTCTCTGAAGACATCAAGCCCCATGAGCTGGGCATGGTCTTGGCTTTCTGTGAATGGGGTGGGGTAGTTTTACCTGTGGAACCCCATCCAATTAGCCAAGAGACCAGCAAAGCCACAGCTAATGCCAGAGCCAGCAAAGGATGACTGGCTTATCACCCTCACCTTTTGCCAACCAATCTTTGCTGGGCTGGTGGCTCCATCAGAACACCTTCCCATCCTCTCAAAATCATCCCTTGGTCCCCCTAATGCTCCTTTATCCAGTCATCTCACAAAAATACAACTGGACTTAGGGACCCTGTAAATTCAGTTAATTAAATAATATTTGTGCTCATAAGAAAGAAATGACTATATATAGTATGCTTTGTACAAAACAGGACATGAAGATCAGTGAAGTTCATTTTTGTGTTGTTACTACTATAGTTATTATATTTAAAAGCCCCCAATTGATTATTCTAAAAGTAACAGGGCCCTCCTCACCACTTACGTTCTATGTTTTTATTGTTTTGTCCACTGATTCCATCAAGGAGGCTTTAGAGTAAGTGGTTGAGATTATGGGCTTTGAAGTCAGACAGGCATAGGCATGAATTCTGACTCCACCACGGTGTATTCTTAGCAAGGTACTTAACTGTGGCAGACAGAATAATGTCTCCATCCCTCTCCAAAGATGTCCTTTCCCTAATTCCTGACCTGTCAATATGCTACTTTAAACAGCAAGAGGGACTCTACATATGTGATTAAATACAGGATCTTAAAATGGGGCAATTTTCTTGGATTATCTGTGCGGGCCCAGTGTAATCACAGGGAGGCATGAGTCCAAGGAGAGGTGACTATGAAAGCAGAAGTCAGAGTCATGGCACAGCTGCCTTCGAAGGAGGAGGAAGGGACCACAGGGAAGAAATAAAGGCAGCCTCTAGAAGCTGGAAAAGATAAGAACATGGATGGTCCCCTTGAGTTGCCACAAGCAACCACCCTTGACTTTATCCCAGTGAAACCCACTGGGGCTTTCTGACTTCCAGAACTATAAGGTACAACATTTGTGTTGTTTTAGGCCTCTAAGTATGTGGCAATTTGTTACAACAGCAATAGTAAACTGATGCTCCTTGAGCATCTATGGCCTCATCTATAAGATGGTAAAAAAACATATGTGCCCCAAAGGGCTGACAGGAGGATTATGTAAGAGAATGAACCTAAAACACGTCAGTGCTTGGCAGAGATGAAGAATTCAATAAATGCTCAGTGTCATTATGAATATGATATCATCATATAAAGTCGGGATTTACATATTGCTGATTATAATAGATGGTGATTCCATAAAGTGCAATTCATTGTATCCTAATAATACCTTGCATTTGGAGCAGCGCTTACGTGGTTTTGACAAAGCACTTTCCCCTCTTCTGTACTGTTTAATGCTCATTATCATGGTGAGTTCACAGATGAGGGGAAACTACCTTCCTGGGTCACTCAGAGTATGCTGTGGGCCAAAGCAGAGACCTAGATCATCCGGTTCTGAAGACAGCAGGCTTCCAAGCTCATCATGTGGCTTCCAGAAACATGCTCGAAATGCAGAAGCTTCACCAGAAACAAGAACGATGAGCCAAATGATGATGGGGCTGCTCATCACACATCAGACCATTTCCCGTATGAACTTATCTAGGAGAGGTTTCTGCCAGAGCCTCGAGGCCCGGCTTCCTCAAACACAGCCCGAGTGCTCTCCCTAATGCATCTAGTCAACTGTGCAAAAACACAAGAGAAAAAATTCCATCCTGACCGCGGCAGGCAATCACCTTATGCCCTGGAGCATGAAGTTTGATTACCCTTATCTCAGTTTATCATTAAATCAAAAAATGTTGCTCTGAATACTGGCCCAGGACTCCAGTTAGGAAATGATATGGGCCAGTCAGCAGAAATAAGTGAGCGTCCTTTTTCTTTCTTCATTTCTGCTCACTGTAAAGCTCTTTTGCAAACTGCAGAAAAAGAAACAACTAAAGCCTCTTTAGCTTTGAGCAGGTTGCATTAGTTCACTTGCTCTTTCAAGAGCTATCTCGGAAGCCCTCAGCTCATAACCATCCTCCCGTGCTCTGGGCCAAAGGCTTCAGATCTACTACCTCACTAGGTAGTCTAGTGCCTGCTAGTCTAGGGCCTTGCCTGGCTGGGAATCTGCACTCTGGCTACACTAGACCATCATTTCTCAAAGTGTGGCACAAGTCACTCAAAGTGTTTGTTAAAAATGCAGACTCCTGGGCCCTTTCTAGGCCCACTGGTGCTGGAGCCCTGAGAATGTGTATTTTAACCATAAGTGATTCTGATAAATGTTAAAGTTTGAGGACCACTCGTAGAGGTCAAAGATGTGGGTGATGACAGGGATGGTCTAGGCATGTGCTTGAATTTCTGTCATGTTACCCAGGCTTTCGTCAGCCGAGGGGTCTTCCAACATAGAACACATGTCGATCACCCGATCATCGCCTCTGTCCCTTGACACAATCAACAGCGGCAGTCAGATTTCTGACATCATGAATCTGAAACAGCTGAAATCTGGATCAAGGATCTGTAACTAGGCATCAAGGTCTAGGGTCAACCTCTGGGCCACCGGACCTCTCCAGCCAAATTCCCCTTTCCAATCAGGATGAATGTGTGGCAGGTGTAGTGGGAGGGTAGAGGTTAGTTGGTTGTGAAACTGGCTTCAAGGTCTGTGCATCAGTAGAAGACCTGTGAAGAAATCACAGGAGAAAAACTGGCACAGTATCAGGGTAAGCACAGGGGCTCCAGAGCCCGACTGCATTCACTTTTCTTGACTAGACACTGAGATATATATATATTTATAGCACTCGCTGCATGCCATGTGCTACTCTAAGCACTGTCCAAACATTAATCCACTTATATCTCACAACAGCCCTACCAGGTGGGGACTACTACCACTGTTCACCTTTTATGTGGTGCAACTGAGGCTCTGAGACACTACATAAATGTGCTCAAGATCACACAGCTTAACAGTCACACAAGCCAGTAGTCACACCACAAAAAGCTGGCTTCAGAGTTCACGTCCTTAGCCCACCCCTTACTACGCTGCTGCTTATGAATCCAAGTCTCCTGGTTCCACTCCTTATTAGCTATCAACCTGGGACCATCACTTAAATCTCCCATCCCTCGGTCTCCCGCCGTGTGTTGATATTATTAATAACAGTACCCACCTCATAGAATGCTGATCGAATAATTTAATATATACGAGCATACTTAAAGAGCATCAGACACATAGTAAGTGGTCAATAAATGCTATGCTGTCTCCCTCTTAGCTATTAGTCCTACACTCTCAGAGGTGGCGTGAGGATTAAAGTAGGTAACATATTTAAAGTTCTAGGCACAGTGCCAGGGCACACGGTAAGCACACAGTAAGCACTGGCTGTTATTATTAGTTGGGTTGAGCCAGGCCAGGTTATTTTAGGTCCTGTCTGGAAGGCAACTGTGCTCTATGAAGGGGAGGTGGGGGCTAGCATGTCCTTCACTTCAAAAAGTAACTGGGTGGGAGCCAGGCTCATTAGTAGACTCAACAGGTTCTCTGCTTTACATCAGAGAATATTCCTGAAAAGTTCCTCATACTGAATTTGTGTAGGTTTAAGCTTTTCTCCCCCGTTGACCTATTCTATAATTTCTGATTGATTTTTCATTGGCAGTGATTCTTCAAACTTAAGACTCTTCTCTGTCATGTAACTATTAGCTTGTAAAAGACGTAAATATACCAAGGAAAATTAAACTACCAGAGCGATTCTTGGCAGAGCAATTGGCTTAATCATCCCCTAATGTAAATGTTTTCATTCTATTTTTTCCTTTATTATGTTCTAATAAGCATGCTTACACTATACACAGAATTTCCAGTTTTCCCTCCCACAAAGCTTATCAAGTCCACTCTTACACTTAACCATTGGTCAATTATAGTTTATGTTAGCTCAAGGGGTTAACGATGCCTTGGATGGGCATGGAAGGAGGGAGAAAGGAAGGGAGTTGGGAAGGTGGAATCTCGGGGAACCATTGATGGGGAATGAGTTTATCCTGAAAGCTCAGACCCAGAAAGAGGTGCAGAGTCCCCAGGATTCTTAAGGATGGGGTTTTCAAAAAGAAAGTATTAGCAACTTTCCAAGTCATTGATTGTTTTTTCCCTCTCTATTACGAAAAGACAGTCAATGGTTTCAACCCCATTTCTTGCAGTTTACCAGCCACTGTAGGCTATGGCTGCAATGTAATCAGTTAAACTCAATGAACACATTTACTGAAATATTTGCTGCATGGTTATGATGTGTCACTTACAGGGTGAACCGGCAGTCTGGCCTCTTGGGGCTGTGGTCTAATAAGCCCCTTGAGTCCAACTCTTACCATTTTCTCAGTTTCACCCGTGTCTAGTCTCTCTTCTATTTCCTAGCTCCACAGCCTCTTCTCCCACCACCAGAAATTCTCGAATATGTATGTAATTTATTCTTCATTATAGAGTCTATGCCTAGAGTCCTCTCAAAAAACAAAACCGGTGAAGCCCATGAAGCAGAACCCTCTAGTCTGCTTCTGCTAAACAACACTGTGGTGGAAACCATCTTGCTGGGAAATTTGAAGCAAATCACATCATCCCATTCTCTGCCACGTTCAAATGTGACATTGAACCATTTGGCAGTTGACTTGGAAGGGGGAGGGGTTCAGTTCTGATCACGGAGCAATCTACTAAATCATCACAAGATTGATCCCATTGATTCTGATGGTTTAAGCAGCAGGGCCATCTGCTGAATGGCTATGTACAGTAGACCAGAGACACTCCATAAATATTCGTGGATGGCAAGGCAAACTGCCCCTTCACACCTGAAACGCAAGTCTGTCCTAGGTTAGGACTCAAGCGTGGACAACTGATCTAGACCCCCACCCCCGCCCCACGGCCTTTGCCTAAGCCGTTCTCTATGCCTGGAATGCCCTCCTTCTCACTGCCTCCTCCACTGCCCCTCACTATCCACCTGTCCAATTCCCACCTAGTTCAAGGACCAGCTCAGATATCAGTGGCTCCACAAAGCCTTCTCTGACGACCCTCGCCAGAAATAACCTCTCACTCCTCTTGGTTTCCATAGGTCTGTGTGCATGTTTCCCGATGCTTGAAACACTTGCCATTTTATTTTGGTTATGTGTTGACCTCGTCTTTTCCGTATACCACTTGGTAAGACCCCAGAGCTCTGGAACTGTGTCGTGTTCCTCTTTGAACCCTCTTCCCACCCTGGCACCTACTTGTGAAAGCACAGACACTCGGTAAAAGTTAGCTGGAGGAACAAATGGTCACTCCAGCAATGGCAAAAACAGAAACATTCTCTATTTATACCGCAAAAACAGTGGCATTCTTTATTCCTCCTTCTGTGATTTTAAACATATATTTATTCCACCCACCAATTACCTAGGGCAGATTTGGGGATTTATTGATAAATATGGACAATTCTGCAGACCAAAAGAGCTCCCCAAGATCCTTAGAATGACACAGAAGGCCAAGGCCAATGCAGATGCGGGGAAGTCTGAGCCCCTGCCCTGCTGACAGCCAGCATCTGGGAATGGAAGTGTTATTTTCTCAAAGAGCTTCATCTGCTCTGGTTCATATGTGCCAGCTCCTCAGCTGAGTAGAAACTCCAGACTTTATTTTTAAATACAGACTCCAATAATAGGCTAAGTAATTCAGATCATCCTGAGGCCTTATTATGCATGTACCAACAAGATATTGGGCTCTTAAAAACCCCTATTTCCTTCCCATAAAAATATGTTGAAAAACCTTAAGTTTCAGCATTATTATAGTAGTAAAGTGTATTTCTTCTCCTGTCCCCTAGGAATACTGAATAAAAGAGAGCAACAACAACAAAATGCTGATACACAAGTGACAATTTTTGAACAATGTGTCTGATGACTTGTAGAGGTAAAAGGATTCTCTCACCATCATAACTAAGAGAAATGTATATTATAATACAATACCTAGTCAAACTTCAGCAATACACTTTCTCTCCCGGTGCCACTAATGCTTGAACAGCTGCAGCTCTCACTGTCTCTGCTGATGGGGCCCATAAATACTCCTGGGAAATGGGACAAGAATACATAATGGATCTTTACCTGCCAAGATCAGGGAAATGAATGTCAATCGCACCCTGATGCAAGAGCACTTTTTGGTGGAGAGTGATGAATTTTGTCATTTGTCCTCTGCCACCGTAATGTTGGACAGGCAAGTCTAACAGGAGAAGAATGGTGGGAGAAGACAACTGTTCTAGGACACTTGAAAAGAAGAGCGTGTCATAATTATTTGGCCAACAGGAATAGAAATGAAAGAAGAGCACAATGATACGTTTTAGTTCAGAGAAAGGTTAACATTCAAGAGCATACCCAATATGTACCTATCATTTCCTGCAGTAGAAAATGACCCTCCAAACCCAACTCTTTTTCTTTGAAAAACACATGTCAGAAACATCAGGGAGTCAAAATATTGCAGAATGGCCCCTGTTCCTGGAAACAATTCAGGGCAATGATGGGCAGAGAGATAAGGCAGACCTAGTTCACACACCTTCTGCCCCGTGACCTTAGGAAAGTAACTAGACTTCTTAAGGGCTTGAGTGTTTCTTTTGATCATGCACTGATGGAACTATGGCCTACCTGAAGCAAGCAGCTGTTTGGAGGTAGGATGAGAGAACGGAGATCGAGGTCTTAGATGGTGCCTAGAATTTTGTAAGCAGACCAACAAATAAGTGGCTGTGTTTTCTCCTCTTTATCATCATCATCATCATCATCATCATACTGAAAGGAACCAAAGTTTACCACCCTGAAGCAGCCTTTTGGGATACTGACTTTAAGCTGTTTTTTAAAAAACTGAAGATTCAGAACTTTGACCTTCCTCACTTCCTGCCCAAGAGATTCAGACAGATAAACCTGCTTCAGGAAGGAGATTTTAGGATGCCAGCCTTAGCCTAATTTGAATTAAGTGTGATAACTAAGAGGGCTTTCAGGCAGGGGCTTGTTAGCTAGATATCCACTAGGCTGCCTAGTGAGAATTCTCCTGCCAAGTGTGTTTCATTCTTCCTCAACTACCTGCAAACCACTCATTCTTATTTTTGAAATCTTATACCCTGTTCTACCTACTTGTCCTTGGTCCAAAAATGTTTTATGTACTCAATATTGTCTCACTGTCTTTGGAATTTTTGTGCCTATGTGAAATAACACGCAACTGTATTAAATTTGATTTTCTCCTGTTAATGTGTTTTAATTAATGTGATTATTAGCCCAGCAAGAACTTAGAAGGTGTGTGTGGGGGCATTATCTCTTTTTTTTAGTCTCTACACTATCATCCTGGTTGTTTTGTGGCTGACTTCACTATTAACTATTAAGGTAAGATGCAAAAAAAAAAAAAAAAAAAAAAAAACTATCTCCCATCAAAACAAAAGGCATATCAAACTCTCCTTCCTCCATCAAAATCCAAAAGCAATACTTCTAATTATAAAAGCTTTTTGTTTGGAAAGCTTGGCAACATAATCTAACAAATATATCCACCGAATTCATGTCATTCTTGCTTTAATAACCAATGACTGCTGTAGCAGATCTCTTATTGAGTAAAAAGAAGAAAAAAAAGTGATAGAAAGTATTGGGTACTATTAGACATGGGTCTCAGATTTTGGCACAGTCCATGTTCTTTGTGAAAAGGGATGAAGCAGCAACCCATTCAGTTTTCCAAAGAACCAGACCAGGTCTTTTCTGTTTTCAGTCTTTTAGGATCACAAGCTAAAGGATTCCTTTTTCAGTTCCTCTTTTCAAATAGAGTGAATTCTGAAGACTAAGGATTGAGTGATGTCGGAATGGCTCCTTCTGATTCTTTAATTCTGGTGGTTTAATCGTATCAAGCTTAAGGAAGCTTTCCAGTGGGTCATGCAAGGTTGGGATAAGTCCTCTGGTAAGTGGAACACACCACTGCAAGCCAGCCTCCCTGCAGGAGTTCCCCCGAGACTGGATGAGGGGCAGGCGCAGGCTGCCAAACAATGGGAACTTCCCGTTCTGGGTGTTAACTTTAGTTACCACAGCCAGACAAAGCGGCCAGTGGTGTGGAAGAAAAAATTGCTGTAGCCAGCTGTGCTGTTCACAGTCGGATGGATTCTGTGTAGCTCCAAATGGTGATGGAGCCAGCAGCCTGTTGTAGCCAAAGACAGGATGATGGATGACCTACACACTGTGTCCAAGTAGAGAGAATGGCAGAAGTTCACTTCGGGGTTGTTAAAATGCTAATCTGGGTGAGTTAACAGAAGCTTAATAGAAAAGAGAAGTTTGAGAAATAAGTATACCTCATGTGGTACCTATGTGGACCACTGATTTGATGGCCCTTGGTTACCTAAACAGTTGCTTTTTGAGGGAGAATGTTACCCAGCTTTCTTGTTGGGGCAAGTGAAAGCAGCTTGCTTCAGTTATCCACTAACTGCACTGCCACTGTCATCAGGGCCAGAGAGAAGTCGGCCAGACAATAGCCACTGCAACTGACAAGGATTATGATGTGCTCAGTATAACTTATAGGATTTTTATTCTCTCCGCATGTCGTGGGGATAATTCAAAACACACCTTTCTTCCCAACTGGAAGTTGGCAAGAGTTCACAAAAGTAAGCGACAACTTAAGACTCTGGCTTTGGTAGATTGTAATGCTATGTCTCCATTCACATGAGCCAAGGAAATGACATCTTCCATTTTAATGGTACTTTCAATACATGAATTACACTAATAGTACATTGGATTATTAGTCTTTTAAGCAGGAAGGCTGGACCTCTGAAGATACCTGGTATAATTAACCTTGCTTTACATTTCTAGGGTAAAACAACATACCCCCCAAAAAGTGGTGCACATTTACATCTCTTGCCTAATGGTATGTCTGCCATTCTTTATTCTTTTTCATTCTTATTTAAATTTAACATAGAGAAACATGTCTGCCTCATCTGGTGTTGGAACACTGACTAGCATAGCTTCTTGCAAATGATAACACTTACTAAGCACTGAGTGGTTGGCATACCCCAAGTGCCTCTTGCTTCCTCTAGAAATGAATCTAGAATGTGCAGGTTTAAAGTCTATTAATTGAAAAAAAAATTAAAGTCTATTAATTGAAATAAAAGGTAATATTTTATTCTGCAATATGCTAAGGAAGGAGTTCACCTCCTATGGTTACACCAATAATGGCTAGGCATTCAGCCAGGCTCTTAACTCTGCATAAAATGCATCAGAAGGCTGAAAAATGACCCTCTTTCAGATGCATTTTTCACTCCTTGTAGCTTAGTGAAATTCACATGCAAGAACAATGACTAAGCTAATTACCAAGGTTCATTATAATGGAACAGCAAAGAAGTGAAGAACTTCTCCACTTTCAGCAAATCCTTAAAAATTATGGGCATCTTTGTGAATCAAAGCTTTGATTCCTGCCTACTTGCCTGTGTGTCTTCCAAGCAACAGAAACCACCACACAGAATTCAGGGGCCCACTTACCCACAGCAGTCACTGGACAGATCCCTCCCGCGTAGCCAGCAGCCAGTGAACTGAAGTCCCCTGGATTTCTCAGCGGCCCTCCCTCTAAGGACTCATGGGTTTACGTCACAGCTATCTTTCAAACCCATCAAACCAAGGGAGACATGGCAAAAAACCAAACCAAAACAAAACAAAACAAACAAAAAACAGGAAGACAGCAGTAAACTCGTAAGTCTAAACAAACTCTAATTAACCAGCTGTTTGATGATGGGGACGTCACGATATTCCTGGCACACTATTCTGCATCACAGAAAGTGCCTCAAAAAGGGTTATCTGTGTAGGGACCCTAGTAGAAAGAAGGACAGGTAGCAATATTCTGCAGGAGCCAATAAGAAACAGTAGTTGGTTGTTATTCTAACCAAATGTGCCAATGGAGGAAAATGGTCTACTAAACAACACATTTTGGAAATCTGAGACCACAATCTAGAGACCCAACTCAAAGCACATACACTAACTATAAAAAACAAGACTCAGCATTGGCTGAGCTATAGTTTATTTACCTTCAGATGTTTAAGTTCATGGTAATATAGGCCCAAATCTCAGAGCTTATCTGGCAATTTCTATTTATCTAAGGCAGGGTAAACGTTTGTGTAATGCTTGCCAGGCTGACAGAATATGCCTGTCACTCACTACATTAAACATGACTACACACAACTTAATTTCCTGACTTAGACAGCTAAGAGAACTAGGGAATTTTTTTAACAACATAAATAAAACGGCATCAAAACCTATTGTTTAAACCACCAACAAGGATAGTAAAATCATCACCCTGGGCTGCCTGACACAAGATTTCTCAATTCTACCAAGAAAAAACCTTGTAAATATTTTCCAAATAGGTATTTCTCTTATTTTAAGAGATAGAGATAATCCAATAGGGTTAAACTTTACCCTAGGGCTTCAACCTTGAAATAAACAAAAACAATCTACTTTATTGCTTCAAATATCAGGTAGATACTGCAAACTTAAAATGCTTAGTAGCTGGAAGTTCTTGGGAAAATTGCCCTAGACACTTATTTTCTTTAGAAACGTAAACATTACCCTTGTTTTTATGGGAAAGGAGCCGCCTGTAGAGGCAGACATAGGTCCAATTACTGTTTACAAAGTCTACATATAGGCAATAACGATCCACTGTCCCTTCTGTGCGAAAATCACCCATCTGAGAGCGGCGAGAGGTTGGGATGCTAAACTTGGGTTACTGGCTGGTCACCTCAGAACTGGGAGCTCTCCTCCGACTTCCTCTTAACGCTGTAATTAATACCGCTACTTCATTCCGCGTTAGCTCCATGACATTTAGCTTTTCACAAGCTCAGGATTTAAACAATCACCTGACAGCACTGGTCCCAAGAATCGATTTAGCAGAAAAATTTTCAAACCTAGTTCTCATCCACACCTTTAAGTCCTTTATGACCTTTTATTTCAATCCAAGAGGTAAGACACGACAGAGGAAGCGTTTAAGGCCCTCTCTCTGCAGCCCAGGCACAAACAACGCTGTCAAGACTGGAAATAAAAGTTTCCCTACCTTCCTCCTCACCATCCCCCTGCCTGTGGCTGAGGATGCGAGCGGCGACTCCCTCCCGGCTCTGGGCGCTTCTCGCCGCTGGAGAAGGGGCTCATGCAAAATTGACTCTTCCTTATTTGTTTGCATCCATAATTGATGGGTAGATGAGTATGTAACACATTTCAGCGCCCGGCTCTTGCCGCCTGGCGGAGACCCTGTCCAAGACGCTTCCGTAAATCATTTCCAGCCGGAGAACAAAGCACGGAAAGTTGCGGGGGAGAGTAGCCGGGAGGAGCAACCCCGGCCCCGGCTGGGAGGTGGAGGGGGCGGCGGGCAGCCCCCGACCCCTGAGCCCATCCTCCGGGCGCTCTGCCAGCAGAGGAAGAGGGAGGGTGGGCAGTGGCCGCCCTCCGGGCAGAAGCCCGTGTTGGAGCCTCCAGGGTGGAGGTGGCCGAGCGTCCCGAGCCCCCGCCCCTCGCCACCAGGCGCAATAAAGGGGGCGCACAGACAGGTAGCAGGAGTGAGCTTGGGAGCTGCTCGGGTCCCCGCGGCTGCGCTACGCCCCTTCTTCAGGCGCGGGCAAGGGCTCCCCCGTCCGCTCCTAGCCGGGCCGGGCGCTGCAGACCCCGGCAGTCCCAGCGCCGGTTCCGGGCCGCCGGGCGGAAGGAGGCGGCCGAGCCCGCAGCCAGCTCCTTTGGCCTTGGCTCGGCTCCCCGGCTGGCTGGAGACGCCGTGCCCCGCACCGTAGCAGCCCGGCTTGCCCCTGAAAATGTAAGGGCAGCGCGAACCTGGTGCTGCCTCGCAAGAAACTTTTACATGCCCCCTCCTCCCGCCTTTTCCCCCGCAGGGGTGCACAGTGCGGAGGACCCTCCAAGTCCACATACCCCCCTCCCCACCCTCCGCCAAGCTCCCGGCTCTGCCAGTTTTGACGGGTCCGCCAAGCCTCTCCAGCCCTCTGCGCGTCCCTTGCTCGGCAGGCGGAGAAAGCTGGTTAGAAAAGAAATCAACTCTCCAGTGACAACGCACACACAAACGCGCACACTGGCTGCAATTCAGGCTCCGAGGATCTAGATGCGATGCCCACCAGGCGGCCACCGAATTAGCTCATTACCGGAGGGTCTTACCTCATGGGGGGAGCGGTTGGTAAAAATAAAGCTTGTCACGTGCAAGGAAAAAAGCAAATAAAGAAAAAATGCAAAATGTACACACACACATATATATATATATATATTCCTCTGTCTTTTTAGATCTTGGCTTCCTCGATATAATCCTGAAACTCGCCACCACCGGTCCTTGGAGCAGCGTTGGCAGCAGCGGCAGCAGCGGCGGTGGCAGCAGCAGCGGCAGCAGCGGGACGAGGCAGAAGCAAAACAAATCGAGGCACGGCAAATGGTGTAATTCGATCCATCTCTAAGTCAATCCTTCAGGCGGCGCGGGGCCCACCCCCAGGCGCGGACAGCAGGAGGCGCGGGTGGCCCAGTGCGCTTACCCAAGCCTCGCGGCCAGCGCCGCCTGGAGGCCCCCAGCCCGGCGCCGCGGCCCCGCTGACCCCTCAGTGGCCTCCGCGTCCCTCCTCCCTGGCGCTCCGCTGCGCCCCCTCCTGCTCCCCACCTCTGAAGAGCTGTTCCTTCCAGCAACTCCCAGAGCCTTCCGGGGAAAAGGCGGTGGCTGCTGCAGCCTGCGGAGCAGCTTTTTCGCTCTCCTCCCTCGTCCCCTCTTTTTCTCACTCCCTCACTTTCCTCCAGCTATCCAGGGGGCGAATTTTTGCAGCCCAGAGGAGCTGCAGGCGCAGTTGCTCCGTAAAGTTCTGCCTTAGTTTCCTCATCTTTGTTTTTCAAGCGCATCTTTTCATACCTGCCCCCGTCTGATCTTTTTTTTTTGCCCTACCCCCTTACAATTTTTCTTTATAACCACTAACCAAAACAGCTGGGAAGAAGTCATCAAACATTGCTCTATCTTTATAAAAATACAGAAATTGCCTACTAAAAATCCCATTTCTAGTTTGAACGAAAGCCATTCAGTGCAGTGTAATTTTGCAGGCTAATGAGCCAGTTTTACAGGCAAGTGTTTCGTGTAATATGTTGTGGGAGAAATGAAAACGTCCTTGAAGTGACATCATTTAAAACTTACTGTCACTAATGAAGGGGGGCGGGGGGGGGGGACGACGACCATATATTTCCAAACAAGAGGATCTGAATCCAGACTTAAATTCCAAGAATGGGCTGCGTTTTACTAATTTCCAGGTGAATTATGAATCACTGAGGGCTTTAAATGGCTGGAATGAACCATGGTGCCCTCTTTAAAGGAAAAGAAATACAAGAGCTTTTCCACCAAACTTTTCATTTTATTTGAGTATGGTTAATTACCCTTTCTGAAAGAGAGAAGAAGGGAGCAGAAAAAGGATTTTCCTTTCCTTAAGGGCTCCTGCTTTTCCCACAGCCCAAAGTTAGAAGTTTACGTTTGGAAATACCCTATTCTGAGTTGTTTCTGATTCTTCCACCAAAAAGGAACTCAAAAAAGACACCTCACGAACTGCTTGCTGCAGGACAAATCAGAACTGTTTCCTGGGTAGTTAACACTTTGTTACCAAAATGAAGAAGGAAGAAAGAGGAAGGGGTGGCTTTTAAAACATTAACTCTCTTCCTGCTCTTCTTCCTATTGGAAGAAAGGGGTAGGGGGCAGAAAGAGCAGCCTTGGCAGCACAGCTCTCTGGTTTTTCTGTTGTTGTTAAAGGCTATTGTGGGCTGGCTGGCTGGTGTTTTAGGTTGTGCTGGGATCTGACATCATCAAGTTACTTGGCAGTCAGGGCCCTTCCCCAGCCAACTTCTGACCCAGAAAGCTGTGCCTGTTTTGCTGGCATCCAGTCATTCCGAGTTTTCTCCATCAAGGGAGCAAGCCCTGCTGCAGGCAGAGGGCTCTGTGCACTGAATGAAGATGCGAGAAGGTGACCAGTGGCTTGATGAGGAATCAAACTGCCACCCACCTGGAAGCAGAAAGCCCAGGAGCTGCAGTGTGTCTGCTGCGGCAGCGAGGAAAAGTTCAGTCCTCTAGATTCCTGAATTTTTTGCTGAAATTCAGTGATGGCCAACTCTCTGGAGTGCCACGCCAGAATCAGGAATGAAAACATTTTTAGTTTGCAAAAGGATATGGTGAGAGGTCACTTCAAGCCCAAAATCTGACATGTTTTTACTTTCAATATCAGTCTAGACCCTTACAGCCAGTCCCTGTGTTTGGTTTGCTGGGGGAACAGAGATTGGGAAGTGGACAATCCACTGGTGGCCAAAGAACTGTTTAAGGATTTATCATTTCCCTGGTTCCCAGAATCAGAGAAATGGTACTCTTTTTATTTGGATTTTAGTGGAAAGAATCCTAAGGAAGCTGCTCACTCTTTACACAATTTATTAGCAGCTGGCCCTTTCAGTTGATTTTATACATTTTTAACCTGTAACCTGTTTGCTAGTCCAACACCCCTCCCCCACCAACCAACACCTTGTGCTGTAGACAGGTAGTTCCCCACCTTGTCCCACTGTTTCAGGTCTTCGTGTCTTCACTTGTGGCATAGTCCCCATAACTTGATGCATCTTAATTTCTGACCTTCTTGACTTTTAACAAAAATTTTGTTTAGGTGTCAAAATCTCCCCCATCCCACTACCCCTGGGATGGGTTTAAGTGCTTCTCTTCTGTGCTTTCCTAGCAAGTTCGCTTACGAAACTTACCAACCTAAGGAAAAATAATCTGTTGAGGATGTCTTACCTACTGGCTGCTTCTTAAGTGCAAAGATTGCTTTTACCTGGGCAGCACCAGTGCCTAGCCCCGTGCCTGCTTTTTAATGTGCACTCAATAGACCCTTGTTAGACATGTCTGATCATGGAGCCCAGAACTTGTTCACATTCTTTTATGTGCCAAACCAGAGGGTAGAGTCATCTCTAAATTGCATGCTCCTCCAGTGTAGGGATTTATTCACTTGTATTCCCAGGGCAAGCATAGTACCTGGGTAAGGATGTTTGTTGAAAGAGTGAATAATGAAGGAAAAGAGGAAAGGAAGACATGTGGCTTTTTCTATACCCAGACAGAATACTTAAAGAGCTCAATGCTGTAGATGGTTAGTGACTATGCTTTATAGTATTATCTGCATACATCCCATAAAGTGGTAAGTAGGAACCTGATTTACAATCTATCTTTTGTTTACTTACTTTAAAAGTAAAGTTCAAAATTTTATTTCTTTTTTTCCAATTTAGTTTTGAGAATAAAAGCTATATGAAAATTATAGATATCCTGTGTGTCAGTAAAATTTTATCAATCATCAGAGTAACCCTCTAACTATTACAGTTATTAAACATAGCATTGGTGCTGAATATGTGCCAAATTCTGTTCTAAGTAAATATTAACTCACAACAAGTCTATGAGGTAAGTGCTAGTATTATCTTCATCTTTTATAAGAGGAAACTGAGGCTTAGAGAGTTTAAATGAATTGCTTAAGGCCGCATAGGTAGTAACTAAATAAGAACTGAACCTCACCTCTTACTTAGTTTTAATAATAGTTGCAATAGCAAGGTCACAGTTAATAGCAAAGGCTTTGGAACATTAGATAGCCTAATCCAAATTTAGACACCTCCTCTCGGGATAATTTATTCAACTACACTGAGCTGCAGTCTTCTCATCTGCGAAACAAGGGTGATACCAACACTTCAAATGGATTTCATGAAGACTGAATGTGATAATGTGTGTAAAGTGCTTAGCATCTTACTTGGAACACAGAAAGCACTAAATAAATGTTAGCCAATGTTATTACATATGCCCTGAAGACAGTGCAATCTTGGAATCCTGTTGAATTGGATTAGAAAATTAATCCAACCTCATATTAAATGTGAGATTTAAAGTAAAACTATTGGGTACATGGCACAGAATGGGTTTGCAATAAATTTTTGTTTCATTCCATCTCCTTCATTTCCTCATCTGTGTGTATATGGTTACTAACTGAGATTCACCATTCACTATGAAATAACATTTTGTATGAATTTTAATGAATAATACAGATTAGGATGCAATATTTCAAAATAAAAAACATAGAGGTATTAAAATTTCAAAGGTAGCTACAGCTTCTGCGATTACTTTAATTTGAGTAGCACGTAGCATTCCATGCGTTTGCACATTATAGAAAGTGCTTTGGTGGCAAGGGACTGCTTTCAAAACTAATCCAAGCTCTCCATGACATGATAAGTCATTAATAATATAGACCCAAGTCTCAGCATCTGCATAGGCCCAGCTGGCCTCCTTGTCTCGATAGTCTGCATATGAAAGTGACTCTGCCAAGATATTTCACTTTAATGAAAAATATTTATCATGGTAAATCTTCAACCTCAAGAGTTTGCTGACATAATTCATTTCTATTATTATGTTCTATGATAGTATACCACCACATCTAGGCTTATATTTAGAATGATAAAAATGTGCTTTTCCAGTCATTTTGATTACTCTGCCTTAGCATGAATAATTTTTGCTGTGCCCTCTGAGTAAAGCGAATGCACCATGCCTTTATAGAAATAACAGATCAGTTACCTACCTAATTTTACTAATGACTCTGCAGGTGCCACTATGTGGCAGGACATTGAGTGCTCAAGCCAAATTAAAAAAGTGAAGTGTTTTTGTTTTTTCCCTCAGAGAAATGGACAGCAAACAGCCAAAACAGAGAAATGGATAGCAAACAGCCAAAACAGACAAGAGACAGGAATGCTATCACTATTTTGTTAAAGATTTTTTGAACAAAGAGAAGCCAAGTAAATTTTTTGGAGGGAGGATCAAATAAAAATACGGTAATTCAGATGAAATTGTTTAATTGTACTTGTATGTACTTTGGGAAAAGTACTAAGGATACAAGTTACTTACATCCCAGCAGATGAAAATTCCTGACAGTTGTCTCTCCACCCATTACAGAAAGCAAGCTTGTGACCTTGAAGAACTGGGGCTGAATAGTATCTATTAAATGTAAAAATGTCTTCACAAAGAAGAAAGAAAAGGTACACAACTTAAAGCAGTGGAGAATGAGAACTTTCAATCTATTTTTTGAAAATACCTTAAAATTTGTTTTTAAAAGCAAACCTCTCTGCCTAATCTTTATTATTATTATTATTTTAACTTAAGCCAATGTTAAAATTGAAATCAACAAAGGGAGGAGGAGCTAACTGGGTACCTATTGCATCCCAGATATTGGCTAGCCACAATAGTGTCACTTAATTCTTACCACAGCTCCTGGAGACAGGTATCATTTAGGGACAAAGAAACCAGCCTGTTCAAATTAACCATTTTATCAGGATTTTCAGCCCTAGTATATGCTGGAATCTAAGGTCTAATTCAGGTCTGTTTGACTCTCAAGCTCACCTTTCTTCCTAGGACAATGTGCTATGAAGAAGAAGAGTATAGGTTTGAAAAAACATGTCTTGGCTAACACAGAAAATAAAAACATTTAAAAACACAACTAGATGCTCAAATCCAGGTTAAAATGTGCTTCAGTTTCTAATTCTTTGATCGTTTTTGCTTGTCACATACAAACAAAAGTGTTAGGAACTCTGCAATGGGGTTTATAGCATAGCTAAATGTAAACCTCTATACGTTATATGCATTCTATATGCCTCTCTGCATCGCTTACAAATGAGAGAAGACCCATTTAACAGTATGCACATTTTTAATTAAAATTTACCTAATTAATGAAGCTAGAAATGTTGTGCCTTTCACACACACACACACACATGCACACACACACACACACAATCAAAACAGAAAACACCCAGGTCACTGACTGCATACAAGAATTCGACTAGGTGGAATTTCAGAGCCAACTAGCTTATTGCCAGAAACTACTAGTGCTGCTGATCAGTTAAAAAAAAGAGGAAGAATAGGATTCTGGGTAATTTATGTCTTTGCAAATAAAGTAACAGAAAGGATGCATTATTTTTCTTTCCTGGGCCTTCTCGGATAGGAAGTTTACTATTATGGACATCGTGTTAATATTGAACATATTGGGCTCATTTTGAAAATTATGCAAGGGGTTGAAAGGTAGTATGTGTATATGGGGGATAGGAAGAAGCTGACTTCTGAAATAAAAATAAGTAGCAAACACATTTTGTGTTCTGCTTGACTTATGGGACTTATTTACTTTAAAGATTTTATTTATTTTTTAGAGAGAGGAGAAAGAAAGGAGAAAGAAAGGGAGAGAAACATCAATACGTGTGAGAGAGACATCAGTTGATTGTCTCTCACCCCCCCCCCCCCCCCCCCCCCCCCCCCCCCCCCCCCCCCCCCCCCCCCCCCCCCCCCCCCCCCCCCCCCCACACACACACTGTGGACCTGGCACGCAACCCAGGCATGTGCCCTGACTGGGAATTGAACCTGAGATCTCTTGGTTTCCAGGCTAGCACTCAAGCCACTGAGTTACACCAGGCAGAGCTGGCATTTTTTTAAATTCCCAAATGTCCGGTTAAGCCGTGATTAAGTGGCAAGGCCCAGCAGCACATGGGAAGATAACATTTGTCCGACAGCGTTTAAATCTGGGTCAGGGTTATGGTGTCGCTGAGTCAGCAACGACACAAAGGAGGTGATGGGAGGTAACGTTCTGTCCACCAGCCCCAGTTACAGGGGTTTCATTTATGTCCTAGAAGGAGGCTTGGGCAGAATCTACAGTTTGTCTAACCTTTGGTGGGTTCCACAGAGTGGTCTGCCTAACTTCTGCTTGGCCCTAGATCTTCTTGGCCTTTGAACCGAGAACCTATCAGCAGTTGACAGGTGACAGGTGAAAACACTTAAAGCCTATAAATTTTTATAGCAGACTTTCTGACCAGGTTGACCCTAGCCACCAAGTTAGACTTGAATATTATCTGATTCACTTAACTGTGGTCAAGAATGAGCTGTGCTGCAATAGCTGTCTTCTGAAGCTTGAATTGTGGCGTATGCTGAAAAACCCCTTCAAACGTATCTTGTTACAGAAAGCTTTAGTAAGGACCCTCACAGAGTTTGCCATTGTCTGAACTTGTATTTTAGTGATAAAGCTAAAGGAAGAAACTCTGGCTAAGAGCCTTCCTGGAAAATCCAGAAAGATCCAGGAGGACTGTTTGGAGGTTTTAAACATAATCACGCATCCATTAAATTAGACTATTTCCATGTTATAGTTTGTGTTTAGTGATTGGCCTAAATTTTTATTGCATGTGTATCTATGCACATACATAGGACGTGTGTGTGTGTGTGTGTGTGTGTTTTCCTTTAAGAGTTCCTGATTAAAAGCTTTGGGAGTTCTTTGCTATATTAAAATCTTTGGAATTGTGCTCATAAACTACCCCAATATGCTCTGAATTTCTGGGTTATAATTACAGAATAAACATTCATTTCTCATCAAAAATTTTAATTAAGAATTCCAGTTATGTAATTATTTGCTAATAAATAATACCTACTCAGTACCAAAGCATACCATTAAATGTGTTTACTCAAAGTATGTTTTATAAAGATAGTTTTCATGGGTCAGTTTCTCATTTATAAGTCATTAACCTTGTATTACAATAAGAAGAAACTGCTTATCTCTTATTTTATTGAGGTGTGTGGGGATCCCGGAGATAAGGATAACTTATAATTTTGGGAAATAATTTAGCTTAATATTAGAGTGCAATCAGTTGTGAGTTTAGCCCCTCATAAATACTGGGCTACTGAATTCTATGATTTAATTGTGTTTAGGTCATTTGGTGAGGCTACGTGATTGCCCATTCATCAACTAGATTTTGCTTAGAGAAAGGGCACAGTGGTGGCAATTATTTGTATTTTTATAGTGTGTGTTTGAGAAATCTATCCCAGTCTAAGCTACTATGATTCCTTAAATATGCTCTTGGTTCCCATGTGAAAAGGGAATAATCAATTTGCTTTCATTTGACACATTTGTGATCTTTTATGTTGATAAGCAAAAAATATAAATAAGTGAACAAAGAAGTAATCCAGTTTTGCTATCAAGTAATTGTGCAGCTTATAGAAGGAGAGTACTTTTAGAGAAAATTGCAAATAAAATTAACCCTTTCATGTTTAACCACTAGAAACATGCCAAGAGCTGAGACAGACTATCTGCAGAAATGTTATCCCTAAGAGACAGTGAGTCCCAAGGGAACAGGAAAGTTCTAAATCCAAGTAGGCGTTACGAAATCCAATCAAGGTGACAAGGAGATCTTCTCCTGATAAGAATGCAACTAAGTTGGAAGAGAGCGGGATCATTCATTCCTTCATCCTTGCATGCATTTACTTTCCCGTTTGTTATTAATAGCAGTAATCTGCTTGTGTAAAGCACTGTGCAGAGATAAATGAGGAATACCTCGCATTTAGACAGCACCTTCAAGTTTGAAAAGCAGTTTTATCAATCAAGGTCCTGGCAGAGAACAGATGGCACATTTGACTGGGGTAATTTGCAGAACCTTTAATAAAGGGACTATTTGTAGAGAGTGTGGCAGAGTGCAGAGAAGCCACAAGGGAGAGTACCCTGGGGCTTGACTACCCCTAGGATGAAGGAGGCAGAGGAGAAAGCAATTAGCAGAACCTGGAGGCTTAGAGGTGATGTGGAAAGGTGCTTAGAGGTCAAGTCCTAGAGGCACAGAGTAGAGAAGAAGGACAGAGGTGGGTCTAGTGGAACAAATGGAAACTTACTATTTACTTTTATTTTGATCCTTATAGAACATTATGTGGTAGGGAGATTAATTTTGCAAGTGATAAAATGGAAACACAGAGGTTTGCTTGTTATAAGTTAACTAAGTTATATAGCAGAGCCAGACCTTGAACACCTGATTGTTTTGAGTCTAGGTCCTGGGCTTATCACACTCTCTCCCTTGTCCCTCTCCTTTGGACTTCCTTATGGTGCTTATCTCACCATATTGCATTATTAACATGTTTTTATCACCTACTATGCTGAGCTCCTTGAGAGAGAGAACTAGGTCTTTGTATTATTAGTGTGTAGAATAACAGCTGGGACAGGAAAACTGGAGGCGTGTGATGGATGGAATAATGAGTGAGAGTGTGCAACCTAGGATAGATTTGTCAGAGGCTAACTTTGTTAAGTGGAAGGATGCTGTAGATGCTATATTCAGAGGTGGAGGGAAAGTGCTATAGACAAAAAAATGGGAATGAATAATAGTGTGCGTTGTAAAAGACTTCATGACATGGAGTCACTTGAGCTAAGCCAAGCACATTGAAAGGGATGTCGAAGGCAGAGGAATATAGCCAAGTGATTGTGGTCTGAAGGAACAGCCAAGGCCAGAGCAGGTGGTAGGTCCTGGTGTAGCTGGGGTATGATTGGCTTTCCTGGGGGCGAGTAATAGGAGATGTGACGGAAGCACAGATAGAATCATTGTACGGAATTTTTGAATTGGCACTTGCTGGAGTTTGAGTGTTTTTCTTGGGGTGTTTAGATGCCATAGGTTTTTGAGGAAAGGAATATCATAATCTAGGCTGTGCCTTTGAGAGGCAATATTTATGCTAGAGGGAGGAACAGGAGATTTCAGAAGTAAGGATGCCAGTGCAGGGGTCAGGACCATGACCTGACTTCATTAGTGGTGGAATCAATAGAAAAATCGGAGTATGTAGCAGAGATGCACAAGAGTGAGTCGATGTTTGGATGTCAGTGGAGGCAGGGGAGGTTTCTCCAAGTTTCTTAGTCTGGCCCAATTTAAGAAAAGTTGAATTATTATAAGAGATGGAGACACAGGAGGTGGAGCAGGTTTGCAGGGGTCATAATTGACTTTGGTCTTGGATAAGTGGAGCTTAAAGTGCTGGTGTGATATCCATGGGGGGTGCCCAGCAGCAACATCAGAAATTGTTACTATAATTACGGTTAGTGGACAGGGGAAATTTTCTACTTTCCAGAGAAACGCCACATTCTAAATGGGTCAAATACATATCAACAAGTAAGAGGACATTTCGTTTTCATCAGATGACCTAGGTAGGCCGACATGACTGAAGTCTCCTGTGCTCAGAAACATTGATGTGAGAAACGTCGCTCCCTCTCATCCTGAACTGTCTCATCCAACAAGACAACCACGCAGTGGAGAATCGTGGAGTTATTCCCATTCCTCGCTCATGTCTTACACACCCAGGAAAAGTAGACCTGGCAAGTCATCATGTTTTTTTGAAACTATCCAAAAGTCATCAGTTTAGAAGTGTTAAGGGAACCTTCTTTGTCTTAGTGCCGTGTGGATGAGAAAAAATGTTAAAAGTTAATTTGCTTACTCTATTATCCCTCCATGTAAAATTAGGAATCCTTTGACTTTATCGATCTTTGTTGTTAAAATCCAAATAAATTTAGAGAAATACAGTTCAGTGACTTCTTCTCTCAATTATCTTAAACAACACTCACATTGTCATTTTTTTTTTATTTGAAATGTTAACATGAATATAATAGAGAATGGATCATCTCAGAGTAAGAAATCACATTTTGACAGCCTGATGATAAAATGTGATAACAATGAAGATTAGATTGCTTCCAATTCTCTTTATGAAAAGTTCTGGATAAAAGCAGAATGTGATTTTAATTCTTCAAGCACAATTTTCCTTTTTATTTGGATAAAGAAAGTATACAAAAGTGTTGGAGCCATGTGTATCATGAGATTATTCAATGATCAGGGTGAGCTTTGCAGTAACAGTACTTTATAGACAATTTATAATGTAATAAGTATAGGATTAGAAAAATGACCACTTGATGTTTTTCTTATGGTCATCAGTTTCTGTATTTATGTTATGTAGATTGAGGGTCATTTAAAAACTCATAGTGTTCTGCTAGTATCCAAGGGAGAAAGAATGGCAGGAAGGGCAGAAAGAAGAGTGGCAGAGTGAAAGAAAAGGAGGGCAAATAAGAAATCTAAATTTAGTGGCACAATTCCAAGAGAAAGACAAAGTCTTTAACGACATCTGCAGTTTCCATGTTCAAACTGTAGGTACTTGCACTATCAGGAACTTACTTATTTTTTCCTTTTTATTTCATTATTTGCTGTTAATGAAAGGATAAATAAAATAGATATAAGTATTTCTTGATTTCTTATAAACCATTTCAAATTACACAGAATACCATAGAATGTATGCTTAATTACATGAGCAACCTTTGTGTTAAAAACATCACTTTATTACCCTTTATAAACATTTTATGGCTCCATTTAATTTATGGTTAAATTAAGAGGAAATGAATGGCAGGTATAAACTACAAAGGATTCTTTCCTCATCTTTTAAACTGACTTCATTAGAACCGTAATTTAGTGCTATGTACATTTGAGCAATTCAAGAGTAGGGATGGGGCAAATCTACACTTGTATTATTTAGTCAAATGTTGGAAAAGTAGCATTTAGCTTTTGATGAATATTTAATATGCCAGAGAGCTCTCAAGACTCCACTTTAGCACTGAGATCTGGGGCCCTTTTCAGCAGAGACCGAATTGCTGATCTGGCCTCCTGCATTCTCTGTACCACTTCTCTTCCTCTGATATTCCTTCGGTGGCAGGAAGGTGGAAAACTAGGCTCCTCTGTGTGCTTTGTGAATGAAGTTGATTAGGAAGAGGGCTCTGGGACTGAGGCAAGTCCCCACTCTGGAGAAGGAGAGGAGCAGGTTCCCCTTGGTTTGAGGTCCCAGGAGTCTGGCTATCCAGCAAAGGTTTCTGACTACCTGGTGGTGGCTATAAACCTTGAGGGCCTGATAGAAAGCAACATTTTTCATACCACAGCATAGAATTGGGCCCCGATTTGAGCGCCCCTCCCTTCCTTCTCGACCAGCCTGTCGACATGGGACATGAATACGGGCCCTTCACAGAGGACTGGTCTTAGGTATTTCTGCAATTCAGAGGGATTGGAAAAGTACTGGTTGGGATGACCTGGTGTGACTCTGACAGAAATGGGAAATGGGGAACTTTCGGGTAAAAAGTTGTGGAAGAATGAATTCTAGAATTCCCTGCTAAAGATTATGAAATTATTTCCATACATTATGTTATTCAATGCTTTATCAGGCTAAGGGCAAGGAGCACAAATTTTCTTTGCTTAGTTTTGGTATTCCAATAATTCCAAGTTTCTGTTTCGCCTTCTGTAATGTTGAGATAACATATAACATGAAGTTATTGTTAGTAAAGTAATTAATATTTGTGAAAACATTATATGAATTTTATGGCGTAAACTGTAAATATAAAACTTTATAATAAGTTCAGATATTACCAAAGCGAGATGAACAATGACCATATAAGAATCACGTGGGTGCTTTGTTAAGTACATGCCATACCTGACTTTTTTCCTTCACCTCCAGAGTGCCTTTTCTCTTTTCTCTGAGTATCATTGCTGTAGTGATCCACTGTTATACTGTGCCCCATTAGTTAGTTCTTCAGTGTAATAAAAACTGTTAAAATAACTGCCTTTAGCAACAAATGCTAGAAAGCTGGTGCCATATTTGTATCCCAAGTGCTTAGGACAGTGTCTGGCTAAATACATGTTTATTGGATAGGCAGGTTGAATGATAACACAGAGATTATTACAGAAAGATAAATGTATTTCTATGACTATAATACATATTTTTGAAAAATTAAGTGTGTCTTGAATACAGCTCCAAAATAAAATTAAAATAGGATAATTCTTTAACATGGTCAAATGTAATCTGCTCATGTCAAAATCCAATGTAGTTCATAGTGGTAAAATATATCATTCTTAAAAAAAAAAAAGCCATGGCTACCGGTCATCAGTTGCTACTATTATATATCATGATTTTAAATGTGCCAGCCAAAGAAATAAGTCAAAAAAGTGAAATACAGTTATAAATATTAGAAGGAAGGAGGCAAACATAAACTTTTTTAGGAGTGAGCATTTATCGAGGTTAATAGTTTATAAAACACTGCAAAAATTACTATTTTTTCTGTTTTTCAAAAACACAGTTAATTCTTTATCTATTTACCCCAATAATACATAATCTTTGGGAATATGCCAAATATCACACAAATATTATTATAACATATAATGGAGAAAACACCACATTCACAAAGGCAAATTAAACATCACTCACTTGAGAATACGCTTGGAAACAGATATGCTAGATGTACATAAAGAAAACTATAATGCTCTTCAGAACAACATGGAGGAAGATAAGTAAATAAATAACCAGATTTTATTCTTATATGAGAAGTCTCAATGTGATAAATATATCCATAATTTCTAAAGTAATTGCAATTAAGTTCCCAATGCTTTTTTTTTTTTTTTAAAGATTTTATTTTATTATTTTTAGAAAGAGGGGAAGGGAAAGAGGCAGAGAGGGAACGAGACATCAATGTATGGCTGCATTTCACTTGCCTTCAGCCACAGACCTGACTGGAGACCTGGTTTGCAACCTGGTTATGTGCCCTGGCTGGGGAATCGAACCTGCGACCTTTGGGTTCGCAGGCCGGCGCCTTATCCACTGTGCTACCAGCCAGGGCTCCAATGCATTTTTTTTTTTTTACTTTGGTGAATGTTTAAAAAAACATTTGAACTATAATTGTAATATATGACCAGTTTAAATGGTTCTGGACAGAGAAGGTAACGTTTGTTTCAAAGCTACAACAAATAAGCTACAACAAATAAGATGGTGCAACAGTGATGTAGAAAGAAGCATCCAAGTCAATGGAACTGAGTACAGAGATAGACACAAATTCTAAGATGAAAGGTAAAATCATCTTAATATGCAAATTCAAATATAAACATGGTAACATTTCAAGCAACAGGGAAAACATAAATTATTAAATAACCAAGTTGAAACATCTGATAATCTCTTTTAGATAAAAAAAAAGCCAGACTCCTATTGAATACTTTGTTGCCCACCAAAAGAGAAGTGTTTAATGAATCAAATATCTAAAATTTTAAACAAGAATACAAGAAAATACAAGTGATTATTTTTATGAACCTAAAGAAGGGAAAATTTTTCTAAATATGACACAAAACCAAAAATAACAGAGAAAAAGACTTATATATTGACTATAAAATATAAAAATTTAGCCCTGGCTGGATTTAGTTCACTGGATTGGTGCCAGCCTGTGAGCCCAAAGGGCGCTGGTTCAATTCCCAGTCAGGGCACATAATCACGTTATGTGCAAGCCAGGTCTCCAGCCAGGTCTCCAGCCAGGTCCATAGCTGGAGGCAGGTGAAAGGCAACCATACATTGATGCTTCCTTCCCTTTCTTCCTCCCTCCCTGCCCTTCTCTCTGAAAATAATGAATAAAATATTAAAAAAATATATATATATGTCAATTTATATACGGTGAAAAACAACAAAACCTGAAAACACCCATTTTAAACAGTTTGCAATATAAGAACAAAAAGATTATTCTTTTAAAAATAGTAACTGAATTGAGGTATAATTCACATACTAAAAAGTTAACTCTTTTATAATACACAGTCAGTGATTTTTAGTATATTGATAAAATTGTGCTTCTACCACCCTGATTCCAGCACATTCTTATCACCCCATAAAGAACCCTGTACACATTAACATTCTTCACCTGCTCCTGCTAACCACTAATATACTTAATTCTCTGACTCTATAGATTTGCCTATTCTGGACATTTTACACAAGTGGAATCATAGATTATGTATGTGGTTTTTTGTGTCTGGCTCTCTTCACTGAGCATAAATTTTCAAAGCTCATTCATATTCTATCATATATCAGTATTTTATTCTTTAATGGCTAAATAATATTCCATTGCATGCAAATACATTGCTTAGGGAAATTTTGGTTGTTTCCAATTTTGGGCTATTGTTAATAATACTGCTATGAACATTTATATGGAGGCCCTCCCGAAGCGGCAGGGCATGGAATTCCTCACAGGCCAGGCTAAGTCTGTAAGACCTGACCAGAAAACCAGGAAGGCTGGGTGCATATAAGCCCCCTATGCTGTGATCAGAGGACCCCAGTGGGAATCTGGCCATGAGACTTTTCTATACTTCCTTTGAAACCAGCAAACTTCCTTGACTTGTTTTTGTAATCACAGCAGATGTTAAACATTCCTTACTCTCTATTTTTAACAAGCCACCTGGAGTCCTTGGTGTCTCCTTGTCTAGCTGACCATGTCCTGGGGCAAGAACTCTGCATTCCTTCCATTGTTGTAGAAACATAGTAACTCCTTTCTATAAAAAGTTCTTCCTTCACAAGGAAATGTACATGCACTGCTCACCATTGTTACTGAAAAAATACCTTTGGAGAGAGGCGCTCAAGGTTCTTGTCTTTCAGACATTAGCTGACCTTCTCTATCCTAGCGCAAGCTGCCTGAGAAGGTTCATTTCATCTGCAGCACTGAGGGATCTCTGTGGGGTGGGTGTTCTCCACACGTTTATACACAAGATTTTTCATGAACACATATTTTCATTTATTTTGGGTATATATACCTAGGAGTGGGAACTGCTACGATGATCCTATGTTTATTTTGTTGCACATAATGTATAAATACTTAAGGTTATTTATAATAACAATAGGTCTAAAACAATCTAAAGATCTATTAATAGGAGAATATTTAAATTAAGATGTATTCGGTTAGCAGAATATTCTACAACTATTTAAAGTTATGGAGCATATTAATATTTTCTGCATAGAAATACGTGTACTATATACTAAAAGATAAAGATAGACTATAGATAAAACTTAGTTTGTGTGTTTCTATTTTAAAAAATAAAAAATAACAAAAAATAACAAATGAGAGGTGTGTGTTAAAATGTCCCAAAAGTTTTGAAACAGATGATTTTCTTTGTTCTACATCCTCCATGTACTATTAGAAGTTTATCTCATTGAGCAAAAACTAATTTTTAGCAGAAAACCTTAATTTTTATTAAGAAAATTTAACCCCCTATAAAGCTTTTCAATATATTTCTATATATGATACACATGCACACATAAACATACCCAATCTTCCTTCCTCCCCCAAAAAGTTGAGAAAGAAAACTGGGCCATTATTTAGTATTAGATGCAAACCTTATTTTTATCTCAATTATCTATTTTGGTATTTCAGGGAGGGTTTTTTTTTTTTTTTTTTTTTTTTTGCCAAAATTATCTTGCTAATTATATTACTTTTGTACTTTGCTTTATAAAAATATACTTTCAAAATGTATAAGGCATATTTCACAGGCATCAGTTTTCCATGTAGGAAATTCCTGGAAATAGTCACAAAGTACGTCACTTCATAATGGGCTCTTTTTTCTTTTTCTATAGGAATTGTTATCTATCTGAAAGTTTACATAGCTGACCACCAATGTGTTATGTTATTGATACTTATGGCATAAATAACAGCTATAGCCAATGTCATAAATTTAAATATGTAAATGTAGACCTTGATATTTACTTTAAGAGCAAAATATTTCATGTCCTATTAAAAATGCATAAAAATATTTTATTGATTAGACATAAGGCCCCAAAGTACTATAAAATGAATGTATAGCCTATAAAAATACAATTCTACCATGCTATAAATTACAGTTAGCTAAAGCTAATGAGCTAACTATAGTAAATATTAAACACTTGATTGACACTATGCACATTTGCTTTAGAATTTAGAAATTCTCTTGGAGAATCATGTCAATAGATTATGTCCTTTTTGGAAGAGTTGTACATATAAATTTGAAATAAGAATGCTTTTACTCTTAATAATAAATTCATGGAGATATAGTCAAAATCCTTCCATTTATCCTTTTCTTTAAACACACACACACACACACACACACACACACACGCAATGCATCATAATCAATTTGTGGAAGTGTTGACAGCATTCTGCTTTAAAAAAGGTGATTGGAAAGTAGGATTAACTTGAATTTTCTTGCTTTTGTTCTGTTTTCCTCCCCCAAATATTCCCCTTTCTTCCTATTGAACTGACGCTCAAGGCAGGAGGGCAATTTAAGCTTCCTGTTTAGGTGTAGCTTGGAGGGAAAGCCATTATTCTCAGTGGCTCATAGCTTAGGTTTCCAGTATTCAGTTAGCTTATTTGTTAATAAAAAGACTGCCAAGTATCTGAGGTCTTTTTTATGGTTGTAGAAAGAACACTGCATAGAGACAAATACAGCCAAGTTTATATCCTAATTCCACTTCTTAAGAGCTATTTGACCTTGGAAAAGTTACTTTAATTTCATGAGTTTAAAGTTTCTTATGTATAAAATAGGAATAATATCAATATTATAACATCAATAATATCATAGGGTTGTTAAAGACTTAAATGAGATAACACAGGCAAAGCTTTAACATTGCACTTGGCACTTGGTAGGCTTGCAATAAATATTAAGTCTGATGCTCTTTTATCTAACCTATGATTATATGGGGGTTAGTTTCAGAGATGAAATACAGGTGCTAACTGAATCATGTTAAATAAAAGAAAGAGTGAAATAAAGGCCTTGGAAATGCTGGCATAGATGTGTCCTTTTCATCTTCACTGGGATGAGTATAGAGTACATGTTCAAGAAATTGTATAAATAACTAAGGTAAAAAACAATTTGGGAATTATTGTTTGTTCATGTTCTCTGTCTTTTATAATCATATTCACTTCCCTTAAATCTGTCATTGTACTCACAGCCATTTTTATTTATTTAATTGAAAAAATTGTATTTTAAAGGCCCTGGCTGGTGGCACAGCGGATAGGTGCCAGTCTTCGAACCCAAAGGTCACTGGTTCGATTCCCAGCCAGGGCACATAACCAAGTTGCAAGCCAGGTCTTCAGTCAGGTCCGTACCTGGAGGCAGGTGAAAGGCAACCATACAGTGGTATTTCTGTTCCTCTCTGCCTCTCTGTCTCTTTCCCTTCTCCTCTCTATAAAAATAATAAATAAAATATTTAAAAAATTATATTTTATTGATTATGCTATTAAAGTTGTCCCAATTTTTGCCCCTTAACTCCCCTCCATGTAATACCTCTTACTCCCTCAGGCAATCCCCACACCATCATTTATATCCATGGGTTATGCATATTAGTTCTTTGGCTACTCTATTTCATATACCATACTTTACTTCCCCATGGCTATTCTGTAACTACCTATTCATACTTCTTAATCCCCACACCTCTTCACCCATTCCCCCACACCCCCCTTACATCTGGCAACCTCAAAACACTCTCTATATCCATGATCCTGTCTCTGTCCCTGTTTGTTTGATTTGTTTTTTAGATTCAATTGTTGACAGATCTTTTTTTGCCATCTTATTGTTCATAGTTTTGATCTTTTTTGCTTAAATGTCTCTTTAACATTTCATATAATAATGGCTAGATGATGATAAACTCCTTCAGTTTTAACTTGTCTGGAAAGCTCTATATCCATCCTTTGATTCTAAATTATAGCTTTGCTGGTTAGAGCAACCTTGACTGTAGGTCCCTGCTTTTCATGACTTTGAATATTTCTTGCTAAGCTCTTCAAGCCTGCAAAGTTATTTTATTTTATTTTATTTTTTTTTTTTTTGAGAAATCAGCTGATAGTTCTATGGAAACTCCCCTATAGGTAACTAACTTCTTTTCTCTTGCTGCTTTTAGGATTCTCTCTTTACCTTTAACCTTTGGCATTATAATTATTACATGCCTTGTAGTGGGCCTCTTTGCATCTATCTTATTTGGGATTCTCTGTGCTTCTTGGACTTGCATATCTATTTCCTTCATCAAATTAGGTAAGTTTTCTTTCATTATTTTTTCAAATAGATTTCTAATTTCTTATCCTTTCTCCTCTCCTTCTGGTATCCCCATGATGTAAATGTTGGACCTCTTGACGTTGTCCCAAAGGTTGCTTATATTATCCTCATTTTTTTAATTCTTTTTTTCTTCTTGTTGTTCTAATTAGTTGATTTTGTTTCCTTATGTTTCAAAAAATTTATTTGATTCCCAGGTTCATCCCATCTACTCTTGTTTCCCTATAATTTGTTCTTTATTTCAATTAATGTACCATTCATTTCTGACTGGATCTTTTTTATGCTATTTAGGTCCTCACTAAGTTCCTTGAGATTTTTTATATCCATTGTTTTGAACTCTGCATATGATAGATTGCTTATCTCCATTCAGTTTGGCTCTTTTTCTGGAGTTTTGATTTGTTCTTTCATTTGGGCCGTGTTTCTTTGTCTTCTTATTTTGGCAGCCTCTTTGTGTTTGTTTCTATGTAAAAGGCAGAGCTACTATTGGTGCTTTGGTAGTATGGCCTAAGGTAGTAGGTGTCCTGTAGGGTCCAGTGGCATAGCCTCCCCTGTCACCTAAACTAGGTACTCAAGATACATCCTTTAAGTGGTCTGAGTATACCCACCCTCTCCTGTAGTTGAGCCTTGGTTGCTGTTGGCAGACCAATGGGAGGCATTTACTTAGGCCAGTCAGATGCAAGGACTGGCTGTGACCACTGACCAGCAACCTCCACCATCTGTGGAGGATCAGCTGTGCAGGGGCCGTGTGGTTGTGCTGGGACATGGTCTGTAGCTGTCCACTGGGTGCATAGGCTCTGGGGTTCCCCAGGTGGTGCAGGTCAAGGTCCGTCCCCTTCCCAGGGCCACCCTGAATGAGCTATAAAACAATCTACAGATGACTACTACTTTTGTTCAGTGTGTAGGTTCCCAGGTGAAGCCAATCTGTGGCTCAAAGCTGGCTGCTGCTAGTGCCAGGTCTGCAGCCACTTAGCAAGACGTATGAGGGTTGGGGGATCACTGAGGTTGGCTGTTACTTGTTTTAAACGATTTAGGAGTTGTGACTTAGCATGAACTAAGACCAGTTATTCATATGGAGAAAACACTGTTAACAACTTTGGTGGACCTACTGGGTGGGATGGAACCTCAGGGGATCTCTTGGTTGGGGTAAACAGCGTTAGCCAGGTTGATGGAGTTTCAGATATGATAACCACCTGCCAGGTCTGTTGCTCTGTGAGGGGAGGGTTCAGAAAACTGACAAAGGACTCTGCCCAATTTTTGATCTGGGAGAAAGCTGTCCCCCAGCTCTCACCTTGATGCCAGACACTTCAGTCCCTCCCTTTATGCCACTCATGCCTTTCAAGCTGCTACCCTGGTGCTGGGGCTCAGAGGGAATAAGTCTGTGTGTGGGTATTTTAAGAGGAACTGCTTGGGACTCAAGATATTTCTTCTACTGACTCAGTCCCTTCCTGATTTTTACAGCCAGAAGTTATGGGTACTTCTTTTCCTGGCACTGGAACCCTGGGCTGGAAGGTGTGGTGTAGGGCTGGGATTCAGATATCCCTTCCGAATTTTATCCACCACACCTAGGTGTGAAACCAGCCTGTTCCATGTCTCTGTGTCTCCTACCCATCTGGATGAATGTGGTTTCTTTAATTCTCTAGTTGTCAGACTTCCATTCAATTAGGTTTCTGATGGTTGTTCTATAATTTAGTTTTAATTTGTATGTGGTTATGCAAGGAGGCGAGCTGTGTTTACTTATGCCTCCACTTTAACTAAAAGTTTACTCACAGCCATTTTAAAAATTTAAGTTTTTTGGCTGATACAATGGACAATATTGCAGCTACTACTTTGGGAATGATATTAGGCTGTAACTGAGCCTGGAAAGCCATATTATTAGGATCCTTGTTTGTTTCTGCTTTATGGGAGGCCAGTAAGTGTGATATATAATGCCAACATTGCTAGATAGTGATTGCACAGGATGTTGCATTGACAAGGGTGCCGTGGCTGCAGGAGGATGCATGGGAAAGAGTGCTGTGATTGATTAGTTATGCCTGCTATGGGCCCAACTAAAGAGACTAGATGCCTGTGCACCATGTATTTCTACTTCCTGCACCAGAGAAGAAATTGAGGAAAGGAGCAAATAACAGGTGCTTTCCAAACAGGAAGGGAATAATCAAGTTTATAAATGTTTCTCATTTAGGAGATTCACATTTTTAGGTTTCATCTATATCAAAAAATTTTCATTTCCCTCTTGAGAAGTTTTCCCTGGTAGGAAGATTTTAGTAGCCATGCTATAAAGAAGTCTTAAGAGAGTTTTATTTTTATTGCTGGAGGTTTTGCAGTAGAAGCAAAAAGCATTTATAAAATTTTGTTCTTGCCATTGGAAACTTTGATTTTGTCTGTTAAATGATGTTCAAGCCTATACTGGCCTTCTTTTTCTCATTTCTCATCTCTTCCATTGGTTACATAAAGAGAGAGGCGGAACATCTAAAATAGCTTGCATTTAAATGTTTACTGACCATTCCCCAGTTCACCATGAACACTGTCTAGATGGGAAATTTTATAGATTGTGTGCAAAAATATGTAATTCCAAAGGGATCTCACTAAACCCATATTTTTATAATGGGAATTAGCTATTTTGAGGGGAAATTTAAAAGTACACATAGTACCTACACATATGTAAAAGATCATGTGGTAGCTGGCAAAATGGACTCAATATTGAACAGATTTTAGAGATCATCTATGGCTAAGTCTTCTATTTACTGGTGGGAAAACTGAGGCCTAGGGAACTCAATGATCCTTTTCCTTTAGCGAGTTAGGTCTCCTGGGGCTCAGTCATAGCATTTTCTACTAAATGTTGCCTCTGAAAAGAGCTGTCAGAAATAAGATGATCAGTATATGTACTAAGGGTGAAAAGAAGCTTGTCTAAGTGAAAGAATGAGTAGGTTGAATTTGAAAATGAAGAAGGTTTAGTTAGTGATAGACCTAAAATTAGATTAATCAGAATTAATCTCAAATCACCAGAGCTTCTCAATACATGGAAGAGAGATTTTGAAAGCGATTGAATGACACTTGAAAACTAATAATGGGCCAATGCTGTTTTGGAGTCTGAATTTTACGAAATATAGTTTATTGGATTTTTATCTGAAAAGAATTAAAAGTTAGAAGTAAAGTAGGATCAGCCTTGGAATCCAATGAATATTAGTCAATAATCAACCAATGGGAAGAATTTGCCACAACCTTTGCTAGTGGGAGAGAAGAAGAGGCAAGGGATGGCAACAGACTATCATTGTGGGCACTCTGGGTATCAGGAGAAGTTCTTATGGGGAGCTCAGAGAGCAAAGCATGGCAGAAGTTGTTCTTAGGATGGCAGGATAACTGCTGACACTCAGAATGCAGACTAGGATACCCCTGTAAACAGATGCGCCCTTCCTGTGCTCCTCTGCTACGGCAATGAGGAGAGCTCTTCAGGACCCTGCAACCCCATTCCCTTGTTTCCAGCAAGTTCACAGGCATGCAGTACCCTTGCCTTTCCTGCACAAGGCAAAAGCAGTGAACACATTCTACTGTGTTCTTAAAAACCCGAGTCTGATGTGAGAGTGAGAGGAGCAGTAAATATATCCTTTTCCCAATTTGATATTCCCAATTTCACAAAAATGTATTACACACCTACGAAGTACTAAGCAAAGTGTACAATGACAGAATAATTTGGGCCTGGGTAGGATTTGTGAGGTAATGATGATGATTACCATGATGAAGATGATAATGAGAAGAAGGAGGAGGATAACAGCAGTTTCCATGTACTGAGTCTCCATTGTGTCAAGTACTTAATTACTTTACAAATGTTTATCCTTCTAACAAATCTATGTGACAGGCATTATCGGCACTAGGATTATATGTGTAAGGTATGTATAGGCATACATACAGCAGTGGTTCAAATGCCAGGTCTCTATCATATACCTACGTGTCTTAACAGAGAATAAATAAACTGAGCCTCGACTCCTTATGTGCAAAATGGGAGTATTAATCCCACATTGCTGGGTTTTGTAAAGTGTCTTTCACAGCATTTTGGCTCCAAGAAGCTTCAGAGCAGATGTCAGATCCTTACCACTGCCTCTGTCCTTTCTTTCCATTTTGGCAGCAAGGAAGTCACTTGGAGCTTTGGCCAAGTTTTCTTGTCACGGAGATCCCCTCTTGCTCTCCCTTTCACCCCTACTTCTAAAAATAACTGCTGAGAGTTACAATCCTTGAGAGCAATGTCTAAAGTATGTTCAGGCTGAGAGAAACCCCTGAAAGTCCCTCCTCCGTCTTGAATTTAGCAAGAGACTTTGTTGCTTAGGAGTGCCAACCAACACTTCAAGTAGATGATATAACCTGCTGGATTCAAGGGCTGAGTCATCTAAAGAGACCTTGGACTACAGACAAGTTTTTAAGTTCCTAATAAAAGTGAGTTTGGTTCATTTTCTTAACCTATCAACCATCAACTGTCATCAAAAAGCACATTGGAGGTGAGTGAAAGGCAGACTACTCTTCTGTTAAGGGAAAATGTTATTTCCTAGTGGGTAGAGGAGAGAATTAAACATGTGGATATGCATGCACGGTTGTAAGTATGCATATTCTCTCTTGCAACAGATGCTGGAAAAGGTCCTAAACTACCAATGACCTGATTGTAACAATACATTACTGAAACCTGTGCTTACCGGATATACTGAGTATACTGATGCTTACCAGTGGCAAAACTGTCAGCTTAGTTTATCACAGATCAATAACTCATTACATGTTCCAGAATATACAGAATCCAATATGAGTCAACTTGCTGTCACATCCAGACATTCAAATCCCACACCAATATGGACCTTCAGTCATGTGACTCTTTATTTTTCCTTCCCAAACTAGCTTCAGGGATTGAAATGCATTTTACATTTTGTTAGGTAGGAAAATAATAAATACTAAGTTTAGATTTCATTTGGAAATGTTGACAGATGAAGAGACCACCTCAATTGAAGATAGGAATTATGAACTTTATTTAACAAGACCTATACTTTTATGTGTTGGGGGAGGAGAGCAATTGCATGTGCACATAACTCCTCTCTTTCCTAGTTAGGAGTTCTCATGGCTTACATAATTCAAGTTAGCAAAACTTTTGCAGCTGATTTTAGCCGAGACCATAAACTATTAAATAGAGGCTGAAATATAGCTTCATTGAAGGGACCATAATTTACATGGCTATGCTAGCAATGTATTAAAGGCAAATAGGAACAGAAGCACATTACCTATTTTTTCTTCTGCATTTGAAAAGTAGAATTCCAGTTTGGCATTGGTATGACCCATCAGCTTGAGCCCACCGAAGTCTGATTTACATTTGGATAAAGACAAGGAACTTCATTAAGTTGTGCCCACCAAACAAGCATTGACCACCTAGTGGTTAGGAGTCTGCTTGTCTGAGTAATTTGGTTTTTTTAAGTCCTGAGGCTGTATGCCAGGCACCATATGGCCATTTAATGAATAGATAACCTTCATCGATATTAACTTTTGCTCGAGGCAATGTCCTACTCAGAAGTTCATGGAGTTCTGGGACTCTGGATCCTCTCCCTGCTACTGACATGTTACTGCTATCTCGGTAATTGGAACACATACTCTAATTTAATACAGATGTATTTTAATTATCAACCTTCTCCACCATGATTTTTTTGTCTTTGTCACTTTCATATAGAAATGATTCCGACTTGAGCAAAGCAGCCGTATTCTTCTCGGGCCCTGCTGACAAACATAACTTGCAGTTGACTGGCCACAGCAGACACATGCATTGATCTTTTCACAGCTGGGTTGTTTGTATTCACATGAGCCTTGGAAAAATATTGCCATTTGTATCAGGTGAGTGAACGCGCAGCGCCACCTCAGGCCTGTAACCCACAACAGGGAAATTGATGGTGACAGCAGGAAGCATGGGCTTCATTCACTCAAGCTGCCTCCAACTTAGCCAGAGAAGCACAGGCGAGCAGGACATCGGTGGGCTTTCCTTGAAAGTCTGATTATTTTGCAGTTAAGAGAGGGCAAAAAGCTCTCTTCTAAATGCATGGTTTATTGGACTGGAGGTGGAGAGGAGTAATAAGTTCTTAAACAGGTATCTTCACACCCTGAGAGACATGTCCATGGACCAAGGTAGATGCCGAACTCTCGGATAGTAAATAAAACATTTTGTACACCTACACATGTTTTCTTTTCCAGATTCTATGAGCTGCCATCATGTAAAACCTCAATGTGCAGACCGATCTTTTCCAAATGTCAGTATGTATCAGCATCATCCAGAGGGCTTGTTAAAACACTGATTCCTAAACCCACCCAAGGAGTTTCTGATTCAGGAGGGCAGGTGTGGGGCCTGAGAATGTGCATTTGTAATAAGATCCCAAGTGACTCAGATGCAGCTGGCCTGGGGACCACAGGCTGAGGACCACTGAATGAAGTGAATGCAAGGTTTCCAAACGTATTTTTACCATGGAATCTCTCAAACAACCTTAAAAAAACACCAGAGGTAAGGGTCTGTTCTAGGTCTTTCTCCTTGGCTTGTAAGAGGCAGCCTTCTTCCTGTGTCAATTCACATTGTTTCCCCTCCATGTGAATTCCCCTCTGTGTGCACCTCTGGGTCCAAATTTCCCTTTAGAAGGACACCAGTTATATTGGATGAGGGGCCACTGTAGTGACCTCATTTAACTTGATTACCTCTGTGTATATGCTGTCTCTATATATATCACATTCTGAGATTAGGACCTCAACATGTGAATTTGGGGCAGGGGGCATACTTCAATCTATAACACGTACTTTTTTTTCTTCTAAAACTGCAAATATCTGGGAGTGAAGGAGGGATAGTCTCTACTCCTTTTTGCAGATTTCTTATTCAAATCAAAGCCGTTCATAATTGCAGAGAATCAATCTTTTGTAAATATTGTCTTCTCAGCCTCTGATTACAGATTCCAAGCTTTTCATATGTTGCTTTGAGGCAGAGCAGTGAGATACCAGAATGAATTCCAGGGTCATTGCTACACAACCAGAAAATAGATGGTCATTGGTATGCATTGTGATAAGCTCATCCAGTTGACATCTGGGTCATATCTCAGACTCCAAGACAATTTGAGCACCCTTTCTAGTTCAGCCAGCCAAGAATTTTCCAACAGGTTTACATGACTCTACTTCGCTCTGAGCATTGGAGAATCAGGTATAATGTGTTTTTAATGTAACGTGACCATATTTAAGGTGTTACGCAACCTTGTTTTCACAGTTTAACTCTCTCTGCTAGAGGGGTGCTCTGTTGGCAGCATGCTTAGGGATTTTAAAAGGCAGAGCAAATTGTATAATCAGCAAGTGGGCCTTAGCAAGCTCATTACCTGGGTGGCAGAACAGGAGTTGGCATGGAAGAATGGGAAAGCAAAGACAGTAAGTAGGTGCACATTCAATATTCGGATATTTCACAGAAGAGGAGGGAAAGCTGTGGAGTAAATAGCCCTTTCAATTAGGAGCAGAATTAAGATAAGGGCTAATGGCAGGGGAGGGGCATGTGTGAGAGAAATATAATTCTAACACCATCAGTGACTTAGAAAAATGCCTTAAACTGAGCAGAACTCTAGATGTTTATTAACCAAGAGAAGAAAAAGTATGTGATTGGGGGGAATGGGTGGGTGGGGAGGGGGACATAGGGGAGCAAAAAGGGGATGGATGTAATACAACAACAATAAAGTTAAAAAAAAAAGAAAGAAAAAGTATGTGAATAAGTGCTTGGGAGAGTTTTGGCTACTAAGCACAGGTGGCTCTTAACTTCTTCTCTGTGTTCCAGCCACTCTGGTCATCTTCCAGTTCCTCAAACAGCTCAAGCTCCTTACCTCCGAGAGTGTTTGTCTTGGCTATTCCTCCTGCTAGAAACACTCTTCCTTCAGCTCTATGTATTGAATAGTTATCGCCATCCTTTGGGTTTAACCATCAATGTCATCTCCTCAGTCAAGGTTTTTTTGTTGGTTTGTTTGTTTGTTTGTTTGGTTTTAACCATTTGGTCTAAATATGTTTTTTTCTCCCACTTTTCTTTTATAAGAGTTTCACATTTTATATGTTTTCCAAATATTTGCAGGCTTTTCCTTTTTTTTTTTAATAATAAACTTTCTTTCTTTCTATTTAGAGAGAGGGGAAGGGAGGGGGAGAGGGAAATGACTACCAATTTCCAACCAGGGACCTGGCCAACAATCCAGGCATGTGCCCTAACTGGGAATCAAACTGGTGACCCTTTGGTTCACAGGCCAGCACTTAGTCCACTGAGGCACACCAGCCAGGGCTGTTGGCTTTTCTTTCATTGGAGCATAAGTCCCATAAATGCAGGGACTATAAACTAGCATCTGTCTTCTTATAGTCACTCAAAATAGAATTTTTCAATGAATGAATGAATGAGTGAAACAAACTAATAAAAGTCTTATGAGTATGGACATCTATCTGACCACTGTTATACGGGACAGAAACATCTACCCCATCTCCCATCAGACATGGTTAATACTTATTAGTAAGCAATGATGAGCTGGACCTACATGGAAACCTTACATTTATAACCTCAAATAGTCAAACCAATTTTGCAAAGAGAGATACCATTATCATTATTTTGTAGAAGAAAGGGTTAGCAACTTGTCCAAGACCACAGACCTATGATTCAAATCAAGGATGATCTGAATCATTTCATTCTCATTTTATCACAAGCATAACCATTGTCCCTTAGGTCACCATAGTCCCCTGCTACCACAGACTAAAGCAGCCAGTGAAAGTGGAAAGATGGGAGAAGTATTTACACTGCCTATCACCATAGTAAATATAGATACAGATGAGAAAGAGTATGCTTCAGCTCTTTATTTCAAGCACCCTGAGGGGCACAGTGGTAACTATAATGGGTTATGGGTTATGTGGGCTATAGGATATCCTGAAACCTTGTCTTTTACAAATAATAGTTTCAAAGGGAAAAATAGTAACTTTCACAGTGGATAAATCTTGGAGACACCATCATCAGTGATAAAGCACTGATATAAGTGCCTTCTGATATGCTGCTCTGAGATGGGCTTAACATTGCTTCTTTGTTACTTTTGAAACAAATGTATAGGTAGCCTCATTTTAATCACAAGACAACACTGACAACTGCAAATTGAGGCACACTCTAACAAATAACTAGCCATATGACTTCAAAAGTGTCAGATGGTCAGGAGAAACAGTCCCATATGAGAGTGTTACAGGGGGCTAGAAGCAGAGGAAGACATGTCTCTCCTGCTAACCCAGCAGTCCTGGGCCTGCTGTGATAATATTGCCAGGTGTTCCAATATCACAGAAACACTATGTTAGCTGGGGAAGAGCAAAAGTCCTTAGAATTCTATGTCCTTTTTGCTATCTGGGAAGAAAGGCCTTTGAAATTGTGCTTATTTTCCAAGGCCCAGACAGGCAGGAAAGGGCCCATAGTGCCTAAAGAAAGAAGCCCATTAACACCTTGGGGTATCCATGCCCCCGAGTCTTGGAAAGCTGGAACCACCTTTATCTGTTGGTCAATATGTAACTTCTTCCTCATCCCGCCAGCTATACAAGTCCTCAGAAAATAGGACTTGCTCTCTTGCTGCCCTTGGCCCTTGGGTCCCTTGGCCTCTGGCCACACTAGAGCAAGATTGCCACCCTGCCCTTTGGCCATCCTTGTTTTTTCTCTCCCATTCATTAATAAATTTTGCCGGCGTGCTAATACACTCACCAATCTGTAATTCTTCACTGCATTGTCGAGAAGAACCAGCATTTCTCTGATAACAAGAGAACATGAAAAAGCCACGACAACTAAAAGCAAGGCGGATCCTGGATCAACTCCTGAGCCAGAGGAAGGATGTTGGCTGGACAAGTGGTGAAATTCAAACTAAGCCTACAGATTAGTTAATATTATTGCATCAATGCTGGTTATTGTTCTATGATTGTGCACGATGTTGACATGAGGGGGGAAAATTAGGCAAAAGGTATAATAAAACTCTGTATACTTTAATAACTTTTTTTTTTTTTTTAAGATTTTATTTCATTATTTTTAGACAGAGGGGAAGGGAGAGAGGCAGAGAGGGAGCGAGACATCAATGTATGGTTGCTTTTCATCTGCCTCCAGCCACAGACCTGATTGGAGACCTGGTTTACAACCTTGTTATGTGCCCTGGCTGGGGAATCGAACCTGCGACCTTTGGGTTCACAGGCTGGCACCTTATCCACTGTGCTACCAGCCAGGGCTATGCTTTTATAACTTTTTAAAGTTTAAAATTATAAAGTGAAATGTCAAAATAGCATAGTTTCTACAAAAGAAAAAGTTTTAATTTTCTAAAAATTAAAACCTACCAAAGTGAGTTTAGAGCAGAATTTGCTTATAAGTTGGGAAAATCTAAGTTTGGTGCCACTGGGCACCACTGTGGAACACCCAAGTTGTCAGTGGGTTCTGAGGGCACAATGTGGTCATTCTTTGTCACTATTGTATTTCCTAGAAGTGGAGTCAAAGGGAAAAAAAAAAAAGTGTAGAGTCTACAGGTTTATTCCCACCCCCCATTTCTCGAGAAAATGAGGAATTCCTTCCAGAAAATATGAATGAAGCCTGAAATCAAGAAAGAATATGGATTTTAATTGTCTATGTAATAACTATATCATCTCTTGAGACTTGTGGTTCCTCCTTTTTCCATTTATCATTAAAGATTAATTCAAACGTTACCCCTTCCCTGTCTTTACCATACATACCACACCTGAAATAAACCAGGGAATGGTTCACAATAATTCAATTGCAAGCCAGCCTCTGGGAGCAATGGCTTCTCGAAGCCACAAGGGAGAGTCACCTAGGTTTTGAGGCTGCTGAGCTTTGTGGTCTGCAAGTTGTTTCCCATTGTAGCTGACCTATAACTTCATAAATGGGCAAACGCCATGCCTGCAGGTGGGCAGCACAGAGTGTAATTGATGGAGGGAGCCAGTGCCTCTGTCTTAAGGACGGTAACGCTCCACTTAATACAGGAGAGGAGACATACGGCCATGGAGGAGATTTTTAACAGCGGAACAGGCCAGCCCAGGCAGCGTGTGTTTCGGGGAAACACTTAGCTCTAAAGCCCTGCTTCCCGCGCCCCGTAGCAAATCTGCTGCTGCCCAGGAAACCCCTGAGGAGCCGTGAATGGGAGAGATGATGATGAGCAAATTCATGCATACAGAAAAGCAGTGTGTGCCCCAGCAAGCTCATTTCATCAGACTATTGTGGGAGCCGGTGCTCCGAGGAAAGGCGTGCCAAGGAGAAGGGGCTGGAATGGGGTCAGCAGCTTATGCTACACCATCCAGGCCAGTTCATTTCCCAACTAAGTTGGCAGTACAGCTACAGGAGATGGCAGGGCCAGTAAAAATTGGGCTTTTTAGAGGCCAAATATCCGCATTTGCTAGAGATTTTCAGCTGACTGGGACTCTTCATTGAGGGCTCAAAAGGGAGGAGAGGCACTTTTTCATTTTAGCTGATACCCACGGCCAGCAGTGACACAGTGACATTCTGGGAAACACTGTGCAAACAATGCAAGAGACTACTTATTTTATTATTATTTTTTAAATCCTTACCCGAGGATATGTTTTTATTGAGAGAGAGAGAGAGAGAGAAAGAGAGAGAGAGAGAGAGAGAGAGAGAGAGAGAGAGAGAGACACCCATGTGAGAAAGAAACATCAATAGGTTGATTGCCTTTCTCGACCAGGGATTAAAACTACAAACTACTGTAGACATGTGCCCTGACCAGGGATCTAACATAACTTTTTGGTGCTGGGGATAGCACTCCAACCAAATGAGCCACCTGGCCAGGGCCAGAGGCTACTTATTTTCTAATATTCTTTCCTGGCACCTCTTTGAACTAGAAGCTGACTTTATAAAGCCAGGATCCCTACTTTAAGACATAACCAATGGGCTCAGCATGACAGAATTCTCTGGGAATTGCCATTAATTGGTATAATTTTATATGGGCTCATTCATGCAGGAACCAAACCAGCTTTTACTAAGGAATTCAGTTACATGCTGTTTATAGCTGCCTTTCTATAGCAACTCTTAGGATTTTAGAACCCTTTCTGAGCAGGTCATCAAAACCTAGAGGTGTCCCAACTATCAGTATGAAAATGAAATGCAAAGGAGTTACTAAAATTAGAAGCACACATTTAAAAAATCTGAATATAACTGTTGAGCACAACCAGTATAAACCAGTATCACTGGTGTGCACTGTAATATAATACCTAAACTAATATCCGCCACTAGCCCCTGGACCCTCCTTTTCCTGGGTGGGTCTTTGAGCAATATTAAATCCATTAAACTCATCATGATTCAAAACTGCTTATTCGTGACTCAAAATTGGCTTAACCTGTCTGCCAACTTGCACAATGAGCCAAGACTTATTTCTTTTTCCTTCCCAGTTCTCTCTTTCTTAAGTCCTTCCATCCAACCACAATGAGCATGCAATACATTTGCATAATTAAAGTGTATTGGCTATATGTGGGAAATGTGGGAAGAAAGTCTAGCCAGAAATAATAGCTACAGAGTATGAAATTTTACAGAATTTCAGGACCTTAGCAAACATCCTGTCAACCTCTCAGCTTTCAGTGAGGGGACTGACATTGTGTTGAGATTGCCAGGTTGTATTATTAAATGTGCAATTCAGAGTTACAAAACAAGGGCTCCTCTAGGTAGTCCACTAAAATTATATGTCCTCATACATGTTCATTTCTCATCCCTAGTCAATGTGAATCATAGAATCTCAAGGTTGGAAAGTACATGAAAGGTTTGTTAACCTATCCATTCGTCTGATCTTGTCACTCTCTCTACAGAAACTTCCCAGCTGATACTTAAATAACCCTATGAAATATACTTCCTTTTTGACTTTAATAAATAGTTGTGGAATAAGCAAATGCATAATAATTGTAAAGATTTTTTTACTTATTTATTTTTAGAGAGAGGGCAAGGAAGGGAGAATGAGAGGGAGAGAAACATAGCTGTGAAGAGAAGCATCGACCAGTTGCTTCTTATACATGCCCCAACCAGTGACTGAGCCTGCAACCCAGGCACGTGCCCTGACCAGGAATTGAATCAGCGACACTTCACTGAGGGATGATGCCAAACCAACTGAGCCACACCAGCCAGGTGTATATAGGGCAATGTATAATAATTTTGATACAGCTTTTATTTGATTGCTATTTTACTATTTGATGAAGAATCATCTTTTATTTAGACTGAACATTTATGCTTGCATTGGTAATTCTTAGGTTGCATCTTGGTTTTCAGTCTCTTCATCACCTGTGCCCTCTCTTCTGAATCTGTTTCTAGTGTCATATCCAATATGATGCTTAGCATGGTCTGATCAGCTCCAAGGAGCATAGGACTCTCTGCCACCTTATTTAAAGCCAAACACTCTATTAATGCATACTATCATCACTTTCCCTTTTGGTAGCCATATTATGTTGTTGACTTTACAAACTATATTTCCTATATAGTCTATGTCTAATTCTCTAGTTTTATATACTCCCATGGCTTTAGTTACCACATATATGTTGACTCTCAAATATGTACCTCAAGATGCTTAGAACTCATTCATGGGTCATTCATATTCTATATGACCCAAAATTTAGTCCTTTTCTTTCTCTCCTTAAACTTGCTGTCCCCTCAACAGTTACTTCTCAACTAATGGCTCAATCATATAATCAGGTACCTCACTGGAAATGTTGGAATCATCACCGAGTTTCATCATCCCCTCACCTCTCATATCCTGTAACTCACCACATCTAGTTGATTCAACCTCATAACTCTCTCTCTACTTCCTTCCATTCTTGCTGTTACCAGCTATCAGCTTGGGTTTGTCCTACCCATGCCTATATTTCAAATATTTCCAGGTTAATATGGCTAAGACTCATATCTAACCATGTCACTTCCCTGCTCAAAACTGCTTATCGGGCTTCCATCGCTTTAATAATAAAACCTAATCACTTAATGTGGCTTTCATGATTTGGATTTTTGCTGTTTCTAGCTCTTTGAATAAACCATGCCACATACTTTTCTCTTCTGAAACAGCTCCGCCTCACCTACCTAACTCCTCATCTTTCCTTAGATTTCAGCCTAAAGGTCACTTCCTGAGGCTAAGAAGACATCCCCCTGAGAAGTCAGGTGCTCTAGCACTGTTTCTACCATCATAGCACATGACCATACATTCCTATTCAGCTGGCTAATGACTTCCTCTTGAGGCCCTGCTGAACGCGAAGTGCTTTGAGGGCAGGGCAGCATGTCAAGCTTGCCCGTGGCTGTACCTACAGTGCCTGGCACAGAGGCAGGTACTCAAAATCATTAATAGTTGTAGAAGGATGAAAGTGCAGGAGCTACCATTTTATCTCAGTAAAAGCTTCATATTCCCAGCTCTGTTCCATTGCTTAAGTTTTTCAAATTCCTTTAGGGTATTCTGTCTGTCATAATTAGTATCACTTTAGATTTAAGTCATCTAGAATTTTGATAAGATTACCTTTTGTGTGTTTATTCAAGGAATTTGACATGCTGTGAACTGGTGATAAGCTCGTATGCTAAGAGATGGCTGTGACTGGAGGTGGGGAGTGACTCTGAAGGCGATTGACCAGGAGGAAGATAACAACAGTGGAGCTACCCTAGGGCCTCGCCAAGTTTGGCAGCAGTGAATTTGTATCATACCTTTTCACGGTTTTGTTTGAACTGTGAGCAACCTGGGTAAAGGTATTATTATTGAGAACATCCTAACCTCTGCTTGTCTTGCAGAATCTCATTCCATGAAAGCATGTGTATCTTTTCTTTAAACATATTTGGGTATGTGTAACCATGGTTATGTGCCTAGTCATTTAAGTTCAGGGAAAAAAACTGTCGTTGAAGTACTTTAAGAAAGTTTCAGAAGGTTGGAACTTAGTTAAACAATCCTTTAAAGATGTAAATGCTGATAACTTTTCCTTTTTATCCCCAATTCATGACTTAATTTTAATTTTACTTTTGAACAATTTCAAATGATTTCATAATATAGCTTATCCTCCTAGAAACAATGTAGTTTAGAAATGACTGGGCTCTTCTTAAAAATATATCTTGCTGCTGTGCGAGAACTCATTATCTGCTTCTTTCACCTGGACAGTAGCTAGGAGTAAATATCATGTTCATTTAAATAAATAATACCCAATATTTTCATTTTTTCCCCTCTTACCCCTCTCCCCGCTGTTTAGAGAGAGGGAGAGAAAGATAATGGGAGACAGAAGCATTGATTGGCCGCTTTCCATAAGCCCCGACTGAGATGAACTTGCAACCCACGGAAGTGCCCTGACTGGAATCCAACTGTGAACTTTCAGTCCTCGGAGGAGGCCCAACCAACAGAGCCATGCCATCTGGGGCTATTTCTATTTCTCCCTGTGCAGCCAGACCCACCTGCTCCTCAGCGGACAATCTGTGTCAGTAATCACACACTTCTCCACTGGTTCATTTCTCAAATACGCTTTTTTTTTTTTTTTTGGAGGGGGGCAGGTATGCTGGAATTTTAAATTTGCAAACCATATATATTCAAATAATCAACAATGAATCATTGCCCATAGAGAACTGGGGCCTGGGCTAAGACCTAAACATGTTCATTCCCCAAATGCAAGATCATGCTGCACTTCAAGGACTATGGAGAGAGCTGGGACCTTCCAGACCACTCAGTATGATGACTCATGCGCAGCTGGGGCTGGGGCTGGGGCTGGGGCTGGGGCAGGGGCATGTGCCCAAGGTGGGCAAGGCAGCAGTGAGGGCCCTGGCAGGTTGCTCAGAGCCTGCGGCCACCTTGGCCTCAGGACAACTTCCTGAAGGCAATCACTGGCTGCACTGCTGCTGCATCATCTCCACCCCATTGGCGCCCAGAGAGGAGTTGGCATTGGGCAGCCCCAGAAAGTACCGGAAGAGGGAGTCAGGAGCTGGTTCAGTGGCTTCTGAAGGAGCCTGATATCATGGCCACTGTTTGCCACAGCCTCTCAGATACATTTTTAAAAATTAGGTTGTGTCTTCCTCCGTTACAAGTTCTCCTGCAGGCGTTGGGTGGAGTCTAAAGGAGGTGCAAAGTCCTAACAGGAATGTGGTACATCCTCCTGGAGTCAATTACACTTGCAGGTTGTAGTAGACTCTTCATGTGGTCAACCCCAGATCCTCTGGGCCTCACCTGTCTCCAGGATCCTGGGTCACAAGTCCTACCGTAGCTGTATGGATTTGGGGCTCAGGGTTTTAGGACCCTTCCCTCTCTCTGGTCTCAGACAAAGAATTGTCTCACCTGTGGGCAGTGTGACTTGCTCTGGGTTTTTAATTTTTTAAAAATGATTTTTGAAAAAGATTTATTAATTTTCAGAGAGCGGGGAAGGGAGAGAGGCAGAGAGGAAGAGAAATATCAGTATATGGTCGCCTTTTACCTGCCTCCAGCTAAGTACCTGGCTGGAGACCTGGCTGGATACCTGGTTGTGTTGCCCTGGCTGGGAACCGAACCAGCAACCTTCGGGTTCACAGGCAGGAACCTTATCCATTGTGCCACCAGCCAGGGCTGGTGCTCTGAGTTCTTGAAAAGGTTATGTGGCCCATGCCAGAATGTAGGGGACATAACTCCTTGGGGGCACATTTGATAAATAGGAAACAGAATCAGCAAATGAATTTGCTCCATCTCTTACCCTATCCCCTCCAATGAACTGTTCAGCAACACAGTACTCCCCGTGTATTTAAAAATACTTCCGACCAGACCAGATCAGATGATCAGCTCTGCTTGCTAACTTGATGACGCCCCTCAGATTCACTGTCCCTCTCTGCCTCTCATCCCCTTTCTCCTTCCTACCTGCCTGCCTGGGATTGAGCTAACCCAGGGGTGTCAAACTCATTTTCACTGGGGACCACCTTGGCCTCGCGGTTGCTTTCAAAGGGCTGAATGTCATTTAGGACTGTACAAATGTTACTACTCCTTAACAGTTAAGTGAGCCGGGTAGAAACAAGGTGCTGGGCCAAAGGTGCCAGGCAGATAAAAAAAGGTGGAGGGCCTTGTGTTTGCCACCCGTGAGCTAACCAGTGAAGCATTAGAGCGACAACATTCGACTCAGGCTGTGTCTTCTAGGGATCTTAGGAAAGCTTGTTAGATGGCACTGTGCAAGAATTTAATGAACGTTATGATAAAACATGGCTCTCCAAGGTTAGTTAAAGCTTGCAGTGGGCCCTTTGTGGTATACAACCAGCCCCCTGGGAAAGACAGGCTTGTTCAGCTCCTAGGAGCTCTTCAGTGGGAATGTTTGAGAAAGATTGGAATTAGGTGTGAGATTTTCAATGTATTATTTAATCTTACATTTTAGTCCCCCATCTTCCCCTCTTGCTTCTTTCTTCACACTTCATTTTTCCACTTTGTGGCTCTTCAGTTTTTATATTGTTTCCTTATATCACTGATATTTGGCATCGAGTCTGGCATATAGAATCCATCCAATGAATATTTTAAAAGTCAATATTTAAGTGAATGAATGTATGAATACATGGATGAGTGGAATAACTTTCATTTTTATCTATTATAATTATTAGACTGAATATTGAAACTGCTTATGGTTGGAATAAATTTGTCAATACAAAAACTTAAAAAAGATTTTATTCATTATTTTTATAGAGAAAGGCAGGGAAGGAGGAAGAAAGGGAGAGATACATCAATCTATGGTTTTCTTTCACCTGCCTTCAGCTGAGGACCTGGCTGGAGACCTGGCTGGAGACCTGGCTTGCTACCTGGCTATGTGCCCTGACTGGAAATCATACCAGCAACCCTTGGGTTCTCAGGCCAGTGCCAATCCACTGAGCCACACCAGCCAGTCCTCCAATACATACAAGTTTTTAAAAATAAAATTCCCATATTAAAGAGTCTTACAATTTACTAATTATTTAACTTTTGAGTGTAATTGGATAACTCCTGGCATACTAGCCTTAGACAAGTTATAGTCACTCGTATATTTAACAGATAATTTTTAAAAAATTTTATTGTTGTTGTATTACATCCATCCCCTTTTTGCTCCCCTCTGTCCCCCTCCCCACCCACCCATTCCCCCCAGTGTCAATCCCACCTGTTGTCCATGTCCATGGTTCCTTTATACTAGGTTCTTGTCTAAGCTGCTCCCCTTCCTTGCCTCTGCCTCCCCCCTCCCCCCAACCCCTTTATGCTTAGTGAAATAAGCCAGTCAGTGAAGGACAAATATCATATGATCTCACCCATTACAGGACAATAATGAACAAAACTAACAACAAGCAAAACAGAACCAAATATATAACAGATAATTATAGAGCCCCTGGTGCCAGGCATTATTTTAGATTCTGGGAAACATGGAATTGTATAAGTAGTCAAAAACTGCTGCATTTGTAGAGCTTAGATTCTATGCCATGTCTCCGTGCTTTCATATTAATTGCAAATGCATATAGTTTTCACCTCAACCTTTATAAAAGAGAAAATGATAATATATGATATGGTTCTAAATATATATGTTTTTAAGAGAGCACCAAACATGTAGTCAACATTCAATAAATACTGGTTTGTATTATTGTTGTTTTTTATTGTTAGACCTGGGAATATTCCATAGAACTGCATAAGCCACATAAAAATAATGAAGCATGACCCCCCCCCCCCTGCCCTTTTAGTGCACCGGTGTGTGATGTGGCTTTTGAAAGGGCACTTTTTAGGGACAGGGTAATGGGCATATAATGCTTTTCTTTCTGCTTAAACTGCTTAGTATAAAAATGATTGACTGCTATTTTGAAGATGACTCCATATTGATACAGAAATATCCATCCCTTTAAAGAATCCTGTCTTTTTATTGTCTGTTTTCAGCACCTCTTGGATTTTGCTATTACTAGGTATTAAACTTGAGGAAGGTCATTAAGTGCATGTTGCTAGAGAGAAGTAACCTTAGTTATACATGATCAGAACTGAACTCAATGAAGAGTCAATGCATTTGTGTGTGTGTGTGTGTGTGTGTGTGTGTGCAGTCAGTATTTCATTCAGTCATGGCCTCAGTGTCTAGACTCCCAGAGAAGAATGAATCATTTATATGCTAGTACAGCCACACTAATACTTAGGTGTATGATACCGACACTAGCAATACTTAAGTAACCATTTTGGGCATGCTCACATATATGATGTCAGTTTATAAAAATAGAACAAGTAAAAATAAAAAAAAATAAAAAAATAAAAATCAGAAAACAAAATAAGTAGAATATTCAAGGTGGGTTCTTTTTGGAAAAAAATACAGGCAAGATATACAACTAAACCTATCACATTCTGTTCAACAGTAGACACTAAACAATAATAAACAATAAAAAAGTGTTATGCTTTCCAAGTACAGAGTTTATAATACAATTCAAATGTAAGGATTTTGAGATATAAACTACTAGCTTTTCTATTTTCAGAACTTGGATATCACTGCCTTTAGGTGATGATCCTGACATAAAAATATGTGCACAAATTTCTCTCCATGGTCTCCTGTTTGGACTCTTAATGTAGCCAAGGAAATTAAACCTATGCATGTTCTCTGTGTGCAGGAAATCAGTCACCAGCACGTATAAGCTCTTTTGCTGACAAAATGTGTCCCCCTTCTCTCAAATGGTGTTTCTGTGGTATCCAAGGTTTCTATCTTCATTTTTCTCAGTGGACATTTGTGAGCAGAATTTTATGTACTGCTCAGGCCACTGAACTCACATAAAACTGATTTAATTTTCAGCTTAACTAGAATATTATATTATTACTTGGCAGAGTTGTATTATTCTTAGAGTCTAATGCCAATTGATTGTAATATATTTTAATTGGTCTTTTAGTTGTGTAGGAAGATGGGCTAAGCCATCCTGGTAAAGGAGACTCCAATACTTGGTCTGCAGGGAGGGTAAACCAAGCCCTGGATTGGGGGGATTAAGAAAGAAATAAATTACTGGACGTCACCAATTTTTAACATATTTTCTTTTGAGATTAGGAGATGTGATTTAGAATAATGTAAGTATTGCAGGTGTAACTGACACAAAAATGGCATGTTTGGGTCGGGTGGTGGCACCTTTGTTTCCTGGCACATTAATTGGTCTTAAGACACCTAAGAGATACCTTTACCTTTTTGGGGTCTAACTATGTTTCCTAAATCTCACCTTACTCAGTAACAATAAGATTAACTCTGGCTTTTACAAAAATGAAATATTATTTGAAACAACAATGCCATTAGACTCAAAAGCTTTCTCTTATAGACTAATTTTATGGCAAATACGTTTAGTACTGATAACACTTGAGAAGTTTTGCTAACATCAATCACATGTCCCTATGAGGACCTCTTCTCCAAGTGAAGAAATGCTAATACAATTGATGATAACAATTATAAACCCACATGTCATTTTTATGCTTTACAATTAATAACTTTTTATGCTTTAAAATGATTAATAATGAATAATTATTTATTGCAATCTCACATTGCCACCATACAGAAGACATTACTATCTGAGGACTGGAGAGGTAAATGTCATGTCCAATGTCATACAGTGACTGAATGACAAAGATTGGTCTGAAGCAGGCATTCATTCATCCATTTGTCCATTCATTAATTTTCTCCTTTTTTTATTGTGATAAATAAAACGTAACAGGAGATCGGCTCTCTTACCAATTTTTAAGTACTGCATCATTATCTATAGATGTAATGTAATGTTGTATAGCAGATCTTCAGTATTTCTTTGTCTTGCATGACTAAAATGCTACACTCATTGGTCAGCAACACCCCATTTCCTCCTCCTTGAACCACTGGCAACCACCATTCTACTTTTTGCTTCTATGACTTTGGTTGCTTTAGATACTTTTTATTAAGTGGAATCAGACAGTGTTTGTTCAGCTGTGACTGGCTTAGTCCACTTATCCAAATGTCTTCAAGGTTGATCCATGTTGTAATAGGTATAAGATTTTCATTCCTTTTGAAAGTGGAATAATATTCTAATATAGGTATATACCACATTTTAAGATTTATTTATATGTCAATGGGAATTTAGGTTTTTTGTTTATTTGCTTGTTACCTCTTGGTTATTGTGAATAATGCTGCAATGAATATGGAAATGCAAAATATCTCTCTGAGAAGTTGATTTCATTTCTTTGTGATAAATAACCAGAATTGGGATTGTTTGCTCATATGATCATTCTATTTTTAATTTTTAGGAGCTTCCATACTATTTTTCATGGATGCTGCAACATTTTACATTCTCACCAATATTGTACAGGGTTTCGGTTTCTCCATTTCCTTGCCAACACTTGTTATTTTCTTCTTTTTAAAAATAATGGCCATTCTAACAGGTGCAAGGTGATATTTCATTGTAGTTTTTATTTTCATTTCCCTGATTATTACAGATGTTGAGCATCTCTAATAATCAGTTCATACATCTGTTCACCATTTGTATGCCCTCTTTGAGAAATGTCTATCAAGTTCTTTGCATGTATTTTCACTCTATATTATACCATCTACTAACTGTGTTAAGCCATTTGAGCATTGGGCATGGATCCACTTTGCATACATATATACACATATATATGTATATATATTTATGATATTTTGATGTGTCCAGGTAACTGCTTTTATGCCCTTGACCTCATTTCTATAAGTATAAGGACAGAAAGTCCTTTAAATGCATGTATGCTTCTGGAAGAAGCAATACATTAACCAATTTGTACCCATGCTTTCATATAAAAATGAAATTATTCTTTAGTCACAGCAGAATTTGTAAATAATATGACACCAAATACAACAACTCTAGTGAGGGGAGAGTGTCAGTCAGCTGAAGAAATAAGATATATCTGGGAGAGCAGATTTTGGAACGTGGGGCTGCGTTTCAGGGAGCACCTCTGAATCATAAGAATTAGTATGAAGGACAGTGTGCAGATTCTGGGTGTATGCTACTTGCTGCCACAGGCATGTGATGAAAAGGGCAAGAGAAGCAAATTTTTGAATTTTTGCTGTTTTGTCATGGAGAGAGAAAGATAGTTCCTATTATCTTACCAGGGCAATACCAGGAGGGGCCTATTGACACCCTGGTGCATTCTCTTGAGGGTTTCAAGCAGGTAAATGGGGCAATTCCATAATGGGGGAACATTTGGTTATTCGTGGACCCTGGGTCCTTGGCATAAACTCAAGCTGGATTCACTAATGCTGTAAGACCCGTTTCTGCTGTTTGAGAGCATGGAGATGAGACAATCCAGGTAACCACTCAGGAAAATCACTTCAACCATCTACATTCCCAGGCTTCATTTCTGAAAATGAGGTTTGGTTTGAGGTCTAAGTGAACCAAGAATTGGGAAAATGATTTAATAGTTGCAGAATGTTAGACATATTATTCGTGATTATTGCAATGATTTTCTCTCTAATTGTTTTAATATTTGCAAAATTTGTCAAGGGGAAACTAATTTTAATTTTTATAAATTAAAAAATATATACCCCATAAAGCACATTGAGAGAAATTTGTGAGGCCAAAACAGAAAAGGCAGGGTGTTGTGTTTCTGGCAAGATTGAGAATCAGCAGGATTCTTTTTTATTTATTTTATTTTTGGAGACCAGGAAAGGCAGGAGAAAGAGAGAGAGAGAAACATCAATGTGTGAGAGAGAAACATTCATTGGTTGCCCCCAACTGGGGACCTGACCCACAACCCAGGCATGTGCCCTGACAGGGAATCAAACTGGCCATTTTTGGGTTCACAAGCCAGCACTCAATCCACTAAGCCCCACCAGCCAGGGCAGCAGGATTCTTACAAGGGCTTCATTTCTTTCAGTCATAAAATGTGGACAGTAGTATTGAAAGTATTCAGCAATGTCATAGTGTTGATGTAAGGATCAAATAAAATAACTTAGCACTTTCTGATATATCACCTGTCCATTAAAAAGAATTTAGAAAGACAGAAAGACAGGAAGGAAGGAAAGAAGGAAGAAAAGGAAGGGAGAATATGAAAACATTTGAAAATCATAAAGCTTTTTTTTTTTTGACTGTCAGGAACTAAAAAGGGACCTCTGCTCTTTTGTGGCTAAAAAGTTGAGAACTACCTCCTTGCCACAGCTCAGCCACTGCTTCATTGTTTGGTGCTGGGGACATTTAATCTTTAGATTACGATCTCAGTGGGTGTATTTAATTTGTACTCTTCTGTCCTGTATCACTGCATTGAATAAGATGAACTTGAGGTCCCCTTCAGCTCTCATTTTCTATGATAAAATTATGTTTTCTGTGCCAGTTGTGCCAGTCCGATTAAAAAAAAAAAAAAAAAAGTGAGAACTGAGGCTGGTGAATGTGTCAAATGCTTTGAGATTTGCAGAAGAAAATGAAGGTTCGCAGGGTGGTTCTCATTGAGAAGGGATACTCCCTATTTTCACACTCCCTTGTTCTATTGAGGCTTTTTAATTTAGTGGAATAATAATGCTTCTTTGCTGCTCTACAGCTTTCAAACATGGGGTGCTTTTGTGAAAAGTCTTTAATCATCTAATTTCTTACATTCTCTGTCTAAAAGCTACATCATGAGAATTGTTGGCAATTTAAGCTTTTCTTTTTCTACTACTTCCTGGTTTTAAGAATTTATAGAAAGGGCCGAACACCAAATGTTTTCAGTGTAAATATATTGTAAAAAAAAAACAATCTTGTTTAATTCTCTCACTTGGGAATTGAATATCCTGTGGCTCAGAGAGGGAAGGCCTCTGGAACAAGGTCACACAGGAGTGGACCCCAATTTTCTGGTTCTTGGCATCTATGAAAAATTTCAGTTTCTAAAGATGGTTATAATATTATTTTCCTATTCCAATGTTTGTCTGCAATGTAATATTTGCCACTCTTCCATAAAGATAGGAGGCTAATTCTTCTCCCCTTTAATCTGCTTGACCCATAGAATGTGACAAAGTGGCACCAGAAAATTGTAAGTCTAGCTCATAAGAGACCTTAGCAGCTTTTGCCTGGACTTCTTGGGACACTGTCTTTTAGAACCCAGTGGAGAGGCTATGCCGAAGGAACATGGTCAATAGTCCCAGGTGAGCTCCCAGCCCGCAACCAGCACTTGATTTTAGCCAGGAGTGTGTTTTCTGGGACATCCAGCTGAGCACAATCTTTAGAAGATGGGAGCCCAGCCTTGGCCTGTGATCTCATGAGATACCCCACGAGAGAGCTCCCCATGCGAATCCAGCCTGCCCACAGAACCATGAGATACGATATGTCTTGGGGATGCTTTGCAATAAATAACCTGAAGAGTACCTGGTGCATCACAGGCTCTCCGATTCCACACTCCTCCTTTTCGATACCACAGCACTTCTCAAGTTATTTGGGATTAGCAAGTTAATGCAGTTAGTGCTCTGGCCCTGTGGCTGCACAGAACTGAAATGGACAGCCGTGGATCTGAGTTTGACTGGGAGAACTTTAAATGTCAGAACTCCCCAAGCTGCCCAAACAGGAACTTGCCCTCTTTTTTTTTTTTAAAGATTTTATTTTATTATTTTTAGAAAGAGGGGAAAGGAGAGAGGCAGAGAGGGAGAAAGACATCAATGTATGGTTGCGTTTCACCTGCCTCCAGGCACAGACCTGACTGGAGACCTGGTTTGCAACCTTGTTATGTGCCCTGGCTGGGGAATCGAACCTGCAACCTTTGGGTTCGCAGGCCCACGCCTTATCCACTGTGCTACCAGCCAGGGCTGGAACTTGCCCTCTTATGCCTGGATGAAAAACTTGTCTTGGTTTCTCAAACTGCCAGTATTAGAATAGCGGTCTCTAAAAGTATCAGACCTCATTGAGTTTAACACAAAAGGAATCAAACACAGAGATATGGAAGTCCTTTTTGAAGATACAGTGGCAGAAATAGCTGTTTGCCACCTAACATCCTATTTCCTCATGCTCTTTTAATATTTATTTATGACAGTAGACCCAATTAACAGACTGCATTTCTCAGCTTCCTTTGTTAATAGGAGTACTCATGTGACTAAGTTTTGGCCAATGAGGTATAGGCAGAAAGGTTGGATGAAATTTTCAGAAAGGTTATTTAAAAGAGCTGACTTAGCCAAGGCCTTTTGATTTTTTTTCTTTAGCTTCCTCCTTCTACTTTCCTAGAAGTAGACGCGTCAGGGGTGGCTTCAGCAGCTAACGTGGACAATGGGGTAATATTAACAATAGAGATTTCATCAGTCAGGGTCTAACCAGGAAAACAAACCCATACTTTGTTTTAGTACTAATTGAATTCAAAGCAGGGAGTAAGTTGCACAGATATTGAAAGAGCTGAGAAGCCAAACAGAATGGTGAGAAGACCTAGAGATTAGCAACTGTCGAAGTCACTACCAGCTACATGCTGGAAGGCAAGGGAAGGAGGCAGTGTTGCTGGAGACCAGAGTGCGGCGGAACCCAGTGCTAACCGGGCAGTTCTGTTTGCAACCTAGTCTGTTTTATTTGCTCGTGTGGAGGCCCCACCATTAGTTTTTACTCAGATCACTGAGCCAGGAGTCTTCCAAGAGAGGTAGAATTTGGCAGGTGCTAATTATTCTCTAACCCTCCTGTAATAGGAACTCCCACTTCTGCTGGGGAAAAGAGGCAGATGCTTTGTGAATCCTCAATAAAGGGGCAGCTGCAAAGAACGGTGTCGCTTCCATAGTTTGCTCCTATAATTAGCTCCACCTTAATCCTCATGTACACAGTGCCTTCTGAGACTACAAAAGCCCCAGCCTTGTCCAGCTGCCATCCCTCTCCTTTAAGACTGCTTTTAGCTGGACTGGGCTGCTTCTAAAGGTGTCATTTAGTATTTAAAAAACAAAGTTTAGCACAGCTGGTTAGAGCATTGTCCCAATACGCCAAGGTTGTGGGTTTGATCTCTCATCAGAACACATACAAGGATTAACCAATAAGTGCATAAATAAGTAGAATAACAAGTTGATGTTTCTCCCTCTCTCGCTCTCTCTTTAAAAATAAATAAAGAAGAAAAGAAAGATCTAATAAGTAACCTTGGGTGGTGATAACAGAGTTCTCACCCTTCTCATTGTAATGGCTACAAATAGGGTAAGAGAAAGCAGAGGTGGCGGTGAAAGCGTCAAAAGTGACCCAGTGGGTGAAAATGTCAAGTTATCCTCTTATTCAGAGAATTGCTTATTGGTGTTTTCACCATGAATCCAGCTTTCTTAAAACTGTGTTTTATTAAAGTAGAGTCACACGGGTTTCACATGGCTCTAGTGACTTCTAAGACAGTGATGATGGTGGCTGAAAAATCAGACATCACTATTTCCACAGTCTGCTTCTTTCCTCTGTCTCTTCCTTGCCATTCTATTCCACTAGGAGAAAAAGTCAGGCTTGAGAATATTTCAGCGACTTGAAAATTACCCAAAAAGTGATTTTTGAAATAGATACTGAGGTCTTATTTGGAAATGACTCTGTTATCAACAGTATATTCTCCATATTTCACTTTATGCAGGTTCACACCAGTGGGCATCTGGGGCACTTTTTCTGATGGGGTCCCAGAGGCCAAGGCTCCTGCCCCACAGTTTGCAAGACTGAAGGGAGATCTACAGAGAGTGTCTGGGGACAAAGACGTAACTGCCAGTAGGATAGAATGCAGCAGATGGGGCATAATGAGATAAGCAATGGTAGCAAGACACAGAAAAGCTTGCTTGAGAAAGAAGTGGACTGAAGACACATCTTACGTAATGGAAGGATAGCATTACATCTCCCATGGAGAATTTTATCAGGCATACCTGCAAGTTTCCCTGTGGGGGCAGAGGGGCACTTCTGCTGGTAGCAGCGTAGTTAGGACATTAACTCCTTGGTTTCTTTTCATTATTTTTCTTTTCTTAATTATCCTGGGGTGCATCTAGCCTCCTTCTTCTTCCTACTTCATGGCAAGGTCCTAAGCAGAGCTGGTTTTGTCCCTACACTGGGCTGGTTTTCAGCGGATTATGAAGCTCGCAGTGTTGCCACTGCATTAAAATGAGCTCTGCCCGCAAAACTTATCCCTGGATTGCACATGACACCTCCCGTGAATATTCTCTGGCCCAGCCTAGTCTCTGTGTGACAGGCATGTAAGCAGCACTCCCAGACGTGGATTCTGGTGGACAGCTTTGTGAAAGCAGGGGTTAAGCTGGAGAGGAAAAAGGGAGGGGCAGAGTGTTCTGGACTCATGTTGATTTCTGTCAGCTTTCAGTTGCCGTTTGTGAAGAGATAATTGTGTTATATTTTCCCATCCTTCACAGCCCGGTGGTTCCTGTATAATTATATATGCTTGAGCTTAATATTATTTCAGAAGAAGAAAAGTATACAACAGATTTTTAGCCTCAGGCTTTGTTATGATTGGGTCCAGATTTTTCCCTTGCAAATAATTTAGTTCTTTTTTCCCTTTGCAAAGAGTAATTGTGGGGATGTGGCTCAAGTGGATAGTTGGCCATTGGGGGATTTGCTGGGGGGTGAGAAAAGATTGCCAGGCGAGGGGCCCATGTCACTCAGGACTCAGAGAAACGTGCAGAAGTGGTTCTCCTGTGTTTTCGACAACCAAGGAGCTGACGGATCTTTCTGCCTCTGGCTTCAGACGCTAAAGAAGATGGCTTGCAATAAAAATCCCATTTGAAAAAGTTCCTTGTCGTTCTGATAGCCCAATCAATTTGTTAAAATCGTGGGGACATTTCTGGATATCATTTAATTTTTGCCACTTACAATATTAATGTGATTAAATATTATCAGGTCATATTTATTAGGTTGCACTGAATTATTCTGATCATTATTAATACATTGCCTAGAGTGGAAAAATAAAAAGAGGCAACTCAAGTTGAGTGTAATTTTCATATTGATGTTATATAATTATCATACTTAACCAGAAAGAGAAGCTAATGCAATTAGGAACATAAAACCTAGAACCAACGTTTTTATTGATGTCATTAATACATGTACTCAGGATGGGCAATAAACATTTTAAGACAACTTGGTGATAGAATAAATTATATCCGTCATATAATTATTTCAAGTTAATTACTGATGTATAGTTTTCTTAAAACTCAGGATTTAACCCCATGTTCCTCACTGTTCAAACCTTTTTCAGGGTTTATCTCCATGACTTTAAAAAATATATATATTTTATTTATTGTTTTCAGAGAGAAGGGCAGAGAGGGAGGGAGAAAGGGAGAGAAGCATCAATGTATGGTTGCCTCTCATCTGCCTCCAGCTACAGATCTGTCTGAAGACCTGGCTTGCCACCTGGTTATGTGCCCTGGCTGGGAATCGAACCAGCGACCTTTGTGTCTCCATGACTTTTACATATAACTTTTAGTTTTCCCTTTTTTCATAAGCTTTTGTGGTCTATAGTCAAGAAAGTAGTAGGCATGTTCCCCAAAATGTCAGCTTCTGAGAGTTAGTTTTCTATATATAAATGAGGATAACCAAGACAGACACTTCTCACTGCCACTGTGCTGCAATTAGTGAAGGCAGGCAAAATGCTCAGCAGTGCAACATAGCCGTTAAGGAGGTCAGACGTGAGCCAGGCTCCCTGGTTTTGGAATCCTGGCTTTGTGTGTGACCTTTGTCAAGCCACTGAGCCTCTCTGTGCCTCAGCTCCTTCTGTGTAAAACTGGAGATGAATACATCACAGAAGGGTATTAGAAGATTATATGTGGTGATAATAATATCACATAAGCATGCTAAAAGTCTCCTATGGGTTCACGTGGGTAATGTTTTAAGAAGAGTGTCTGGCACATAATACAATGCAAATGTTCACTTTTATTATTAGCAAACTACCTGGCACGCAGTACATGATCAACAAAGAGGAGTAGTTGTCATTTTTGCAAACACAACTACACACACCCTTGTTTTCAGAGCAGGACGAACCAGCTTCCTGTTCTACTGTATGCTTTGGTACCACATTCCTTTCTGTCACTGAAGTTCTTTCTCTCTTGCTTGCCCTTACATCAACCCAGCTACCAAGCCTTATAGCTTCTTCTTTCACATCTCTTTGATTCCATTTTATTGCTACCACCACCAGGTTTTCAAACTGGAATTACTGTTACAGCCTTTGAACTGCTACTCCTGCCTCCAATCTTCTCCCATTCCAATCCATCTTTCGTGGTATTAAAAGATGTTTTTCCTGCTTACTTACTACTTGGATCCCCACTGTCCAGACTCCTTACTTTGTCAACCTAAGGTTTTCATCTCTGGGCCCCAAATATGTTGTTGCCTTCCATTACCCAGTATTTCAGCTAAACTTATTTATTCCTAGTGCTTCCTAAAAGCTATGGCCAGGATCACTTTTCTTTTGTCTGCAGCCCTCCTACCAATTCAGACCCTACCTGCTTTCCTGATTAAGTTGCTCTTCCTACCTCTCAGGCATTTCATTAAGTCCATGGCGCTAGGTCTCATCTATACCTTTTACACTCTTGCCAAAAGAATAAATACTGTATTGTATTATGTTATAATTTGAACTGTGTCCACATTTTCTATGTACCTTTGAGGGCACAGGCTACTTCTGACAGTCCTCTTATATACCCTAAGTTGTCTTGTACAATGACAAGCAAACAATAGGTATTTCAAATATTCTTAGAAAAACCACTATATCTAGCCGAAATGACTTAGTTTAATTTTTCAACTCAATTCAGCATCATTTTCTGGTTCGTATTCACTGTGTATAATGAGATTTGCTTTGAGTTATCAACACTGCAGGGAAATGTTTAAATTAAAAGGAAAATAACCCACCAATTTCTTTGAAAATAGAATAAAAGTATGAAGGTATTTTTCTATATTCTATTATCAAAATATAATCTAAATCCAAATCTATCACCTCCACAGTACCATTGTTTTCCCCAGAACACAAACTTGGTTTACAAAATGTTCCTATTGAAAGTAATTAAATGGAAACCAGAATCCTTATAAAACACTGCTGTGTAATATTTTTTGATACCAAAAGTGGAATTGGCTAACACCTGGTAACCAACAGAGCAGGACAAAAATGCAGATGCAAACCAGAAAATTACTGGACTGGAGAGTTTAATAGCAGCTCTTTAAAAATGAGTGAGAAAAGAGGGAGGTGAGTGGGTTCATAAGTGATGAAGTGTGTGTGTGTGTGTGTACAGAAAGGAGACACTGTGGATTCCTTTTGTTCTTCAACCTTCAATCTCTTAACTATTTTAATCCCTTAACTATTTTAATCCCTTAGAGGACTTTTCTTGCACTCTTAGAAGGAGAAAATGTACTTAGCCTTCTTCCAAGGGTGTCTACAACGCGAAGAAGGTATCGTTAGGAGCTCAAAGCTTCCTCATTTGCCTTTGTCTTCAGGTTGCACTAGCTTTTGGCTGTGAGATCACCAAGACTCACAGTCTTTGCCCTGGTTCTCCCATCAAGCATCCCACTAAGCAACTGATGACAGGCACATGGAAACCTGCTCTTCTCACTCAAGACATCTGTGAGGCACAACTCTGTCTTCCATAATGTACCTCGTCGTTGGTGGTAGGTTGGCACATGTGTTCGCAAGACAAAGGAAGACATGGCAGCTCACCTAGCAGGGTATGACAGACCCTCAGCAGGTACGCACAATGCAACATAATGAAATTTTGTCATTGTTTATTGGGGGGTAAGGGCAAATCAAAAAGGGGTCAACTAATACTGTGTTTTGTTTTTGGGTGTCCAAGTGGAGAGAGTGATACTGCAGACATGTCTCACAGTTAGCACATCATTTGAGCAAGGTCTTAAAAGACGTGCAAAATTTCTCCAACTGGAGGGCCGCTAGGGACTTTTCAGGCAGGGATGACATGCCCAAAGGTGCTGAATGAGTGAAAGAACTTGATTTGCTTTGAGGAACTGAACAAGCACGGGGCAAATACAAATGATCATATGCCAAGTAGTAGCTTCACAAATGCTGAAACGTACAGTTACCTATAGTAACAATACATTTCCCATGTTCTGGAAGAGGAGAGGCTGGTAAGAGTGGCAAAATGTTAGCGTGAGGATTCAAGTCCAGGCCAGTTTGTTCTACACCCGATAGAATGGGATGTGATGAATCACAGATGCCAATGAAGAAAGATTTTTTTTTTTTCTCTGAAACGACTAAGAAGGAAATGACAGAGACAGGTGTGAGGAGAAGGACGTTGGTGGAGAAAGTGATAGGCTGGCTGAAGAGACAGGTGGGGCCATCTTTGGATAGTACAAGGAGGAAGGCTAGGGTAGAGAGTGGTGAGAATTCTAAGCAGCAGCTCTGAAACGTGAGAGGGCAGCCTCTGGATTGCCAAGGCAGGCATGGCGGATGGCCAAGGGGACGAGGGGCTTTGGAGTTCCAGGACAAGAAACCTTGAGAAGACTAACCTTGTTCAACAGTTCACTAATTTGGTTAACAGTTAACAAATACGCATCATATGTCAGGCACTGGGTCAGGCACTGATGATACAGGCAAAAATAAGCAAAGGGGCTCTACCCTTAGATGTTTACAGCAGATCATCAAGAAGATAGGGCCTAGGAACAAACTCCATGCAGGTATGAGTTACAGCTGCTAAGACTGACATGTACATATGAGAAACAGGGAGGAGGAGGCTCAAAGGAAGAGGTAAGGAGTCCATTTGTGTGCAGGGAAAGAAAGGACTTAGAAGGTGGTGCTTTAAAAATGGCCTTGTTCTGATGAGCTAGGTGCCCGAATAGTCAGGGGTGAAAGGACCTGCTGGCTCTTCCCAACTTACTTTCAAACCACTCAGTAAACAGAAAGAGAGATAGAAAGATTTGGATAAAACCAAAGGCTGCAAAATGATAACTGGTGAATCTAGACAGGTATTCCTTATAATTGTTCCCAACTTTTCTGCAACTTTGAATTTTTTAAAAACATTTTATTCATTATTTTTAGAGAGAAGGGCAGGGAGGAAGAAAGGGAGAAAAACATCAATGTATGATATGGTTGCCTTTCACCTGCCTCCAACTGGGGACCTGGCTGGAGACCTGGCTTGCAACCTGGTTATGTGCCCTGGCTGGGAATTGAACCAGTGACCTTTGGGTTCACAGGCTGGTGCCTTGTCCACTGTGCCACCAGCCAGGGCCTAACCTTGAATTTTTAAACAAATAATAAGTAGTGGAGAACAAAAGGGGATGCCTTACCATGAAAACTGTACTGTACTTTCTGGCTAGTGGGTGAGGGCTTAGGTGGAGGAAGAGCTGGGAGATTGGAAGGAATTTCAGCCAAGACAGCTGCCACAGCTTGGAGGCAAGGGAGCTGGGAAGGGAGCGAAGTGGGGAAAGGTTGGAACCTCACCCAAAGGAGGAGGTGGGGCAAGGCAGAGGCAGGGAGGCCAGTCATGGTCAGGGAAAGGAATTTATTAGTTAGGTCAAGGAATGCTGATGGGAAGGTGTTGGAAGAGACAGTTCCCAATCTACAGAGGTTCTCACTCTGTAGGTTCAAATAAAGCTTTTGGTTTCTGGAAGTGGCTCCTGCAGAGAGAGGTGGATGGAAAGCAGGGTGGCATTTGTCTCATTGATTTTGTAATTTCTGAGATGTATGAAACCAGAGCAAGCCGCTTGGTGCAGAATCGGGCCCATATATTACCAAACTCTTTATATATAAGATGTTGAAATAGTGTAAACGTTATAAACAGCAGTGTGGAAATGAGTTGGCGAAGACCAGGCTGGAAGAGGTCAGATTTCATTTCAGTCTTAATGCTTGCCAGTGTCAGATCAACTAGATGTTTACAGCATGACAGAGAACAAACTGACTCAAGTTATTTCAGCGCCATTAATACTGGGCATTGTTTTAGGTTATTGTTTTTAATAGAATATTTTCATGGCTACAAGGTATATCAAAGAGGAAATGCAGTCAGTGGAGTTTAGTATCAGCGTTACTTTAATCTTAGAGATCAAGAAATACACCACAGAAAGTAATGTCATGAAAATTCTAGTTAACTGTGTTTGTGTAATAGGATTTTAAAACAAAGAATTAAAGCTCCCTTATGTGATAGTAGAAACAGAGACTCAGCAACAATGGAAATAAATACAGAAGGAAACACTCTCTTCATCTTAGCACCTGTCCCAGGGTCACCTGGACATCTCCTTCAGTGTCACAGTCTATGCTGTCTGTGCTTTGTGGGGCTGTCCAGCCTGGGGGACCAGGCCTCTCCATGTGGCTTTCTATAAAGCGCAAGGTCTGACGTGCTAGGGAATGTTTCAGGTTCACTGGGAAAATAGACTGCATTGTGCTTGAATTGTGTTTTTGAATTCCCTGAGTGTTTAGTTCAACCAGTTAGGGTTTCAGAAAATCAAACTTCAGAATGATGCTTATGAATGATGATGATGGTGATTGTTCCAGTTGTTCTTTGCCCTCAAATGTTGGGACAGAAAATGGCAGGCTACGTGCGCAAGTTCTGAGGGTCAGGAAATTGGATGGGGCAGACTGCAGGTGTCTAGGCTGCATGCTATGATTTTTGGTGCGTCAGCTGATAAGACATGAAGTCTAGGGGTGACTGGACAACAGGGTGCTGGAATCACTTGGAAGCTTCTTCACTCCTGTGTTGGATGACCTGGGTTGTGGTGACTCCAAAGCTGAGCTCGGTTAGTACTGTTTGTTGATTGGCTGACTATTAGCAGCCTCTCCATGTGGCCTGGGCTCTCTCCTAGCATGACAACTTCAGGGTAGCTTGGTATCCGGTATTATAGCTGGTTTAGGGCTATTGAAGAGCCATGTAAGAGCCGTGAGGACTATGATAACAACTCAGAAAGCCCCCTTTCTCCCCTCAAACACTTAAAATGCATCACATCAAGAAGCTTCATTTGCCGTTCATGATGTGACAGATATACATTCCCGAAATGTCAGTGATAGGGAACAGAGGTCAAAGGAGCAAGGGATTCTTCCAGGTGGGAGTGATTTCGCTATGTTGTGATAACTCTATGAAAGAAGAATTTTGTAAGGGCAGGGAGAATGTGGTGTATTCTGCCCACAAAGCGCATAGAGTTGCACTCTGCCCACAAAGCACGTAGAGTTGCAGCCTTTGTCTGTTTTGCTGCTCCTACAGAGTTTAGGTTTTGGAAAGATGCCACTTGCTGTGCCCGAAAGCGTTATCTTAGGTGTGGCCTTCCCACACCCCCTTCTAAATAAAAATAAAGGCGTGGAGGGCTGAACATGGGATTATCCCTTGAATGTCATGATCTTGCCCCAGCCAGGTTGATGTTAAATATAATTGCTGGTACAGTTACTCAATGTGGGCAAAGCGGGGATTTTACTTCGGGCACTGGCCTTGCCATTGTATATAAACATGCCTGGGCCCAACTTCCCGAAGCAGAAGACAGGTCTTGCTTTCTCTTACAGCTTTCTTACAATACAGCCTCCTTACAACACAGTGAAGATGCAAACGCTGTTAGAGAAGGGTGTTGGAGTAAGAATTTGTAAACAAAAGCATTTTTGTAAGTTCACAGAAAGGTGTCACCCAAAATTTAACCATGCATGTTTCAGAAATCTGGACTCTGCTGCTGCTGGGACCATCTGAATATTATTGACAATGTCCTCATTTTAGGAGAGCGATAGATTACAATTTCAGAGTTGGGGCAGATAATCTAACAATAGGAAGAACTCTGGAACTCTGAGTTTATTCTGGATATTCTTTGTTATATTGTAGCCAAACGGAACTCCCTAAGGTTGCTTCTTCATCTGTAGAATGTGAGTGCTAAAAACTGATCTAATGCTGATGAGTGCTTCTAGGCTAGTCATTAAGGGTGGGAATTTATTAAAAGGGGGCTCAGTGTATTTTCCCTAGGCAACATCTGTCTACACTCTATCTAATTGTGACCTTACTCTTTGTCCACCTACTGTTCTGGCTTTCTGAAAAGTGCAGAGAATGGGGGAAAGAATAGAAGAAAATGCAGAAAAAATAAAGATTAAAAAAAAGGGAAAAAAAGGCAGGAAGAATGGAAGGAGTAGATAAAAATCTTCCTTCAAAAGTTTATCACATTTAACAGTAGAGAAGATGATCGAAAACTGCAAAAAGAATGAAGAATACATTTCCTTTGACCTCTGCCTTCCTACTCAAGGATTAAGAATACCAAGCATCATTCATAACCGTGATTTATGTAAAAAGTTACTTCATAAGCACCACTAAGTCAACACACATTTACTGTGCCTGGGGTGGGGGTACTTGACAGAGAGAGGCATCAAATTATGAAGCACAAAGAGCTTCTGAAATGAGAGAGGATCTTCTAGATGACACAGAGCCTGGGAATTTTTACCTACTTGCCCAACCTCTTAAAGCCAGGGATCTGAATCCAGTCCTTCCTCCACAATGGCAGTGGGAGTTCCATGGCAGCCATGGCTGCTGAGGTTGTCGCCTGACCCTGCCCAGCACTTGACCTTGTTTGTCCAGCTAGTTCAAATGCTGTGAACAGCACACAGTGGAATTCAACTCTAAAAGATGGGCTTCGAACAACTGCAAGAATGCTTGAAAACTTTGCAATTAGATATTTAGTTCTGATAACTAAAGTTCTGATAACTAAGGGAGTGGCTAATCCCCACAAATCAGTGTGATTCAAGGACAAGAAGTGCCTACTGAGCACAAGGAAAAGGGACACCAAAGATGCAACCAAGGAAGGGATCTCATTCCTGCGGGGGCAGTGTCTTCACAGAGATGCCAGATGATCTGCCCAGGGTCACCTCCTAGCGAGGAGGGATTGCTCATTATGTGCTGCAGATTGTAATTATGCCTCCAATTGTATGCCACTTGGTTTGAATATTTTATAGCTGGGATACATGATAAATGGCTCAGTTCCCATCACAGCACTGACTTGTGTCTAAATAACTATTTTACTATCTTTTTAAGTTAAGAAGACTTCTTAAGTGAAATTACCAATACCTAAAATTTTGCCTGGCACATGTGGTAAGAGCTCACTAAGTATTGCATAAACAGAACTCAACTTTTACAGGGGTGAGGAATCTTAAACTATAATCCAACAGGAACAAATTCACCTGTAATTGTGCTTGCATTGGTAAAGCATAAAGTAGACATCCTGTAAATATAAAACCAGTGTTGCCATTTTGTGTGTGTGTGTGTGTGTGTGTCTATGTGGATACAATTGCATGTTAGAAATAACTATAAATAAATATCTGCAGTAGATATAGTACCACAGGTTGAACATTCTTTTGTATTGAGGCCCTACTAAAAATCCAGTGTTATTTGTCTTCAGATTTGTTCTAACACTTATTTCTAGATTTTTTACTCATAAGAAAAATATCTACTCTGCTAAAATGAAGAAGTTTGACACAGTAAGGTACAGATAGACCCAGAAGTCAAAAGACTCAAGCTGTGACCCAATGAGTACTCTTTATAATCTGAGTATCCATAGGCAACCATTTTGCATTTTTGGAGCTGCATTTCTGCACTTCCAAACAAGAGAGCTGGGTTAGAGGAGTTTAAGTGTCATATCCAACTTCCATTTTCAAACGTTCTTTCTCTTCTCCCATCCAAACCACCAGAATATCTTGGCCATTCTAGCAGTTCTGTTTTCAAGTTACATTCCACAGGTTGCCTTGAACTTGGAGAAGCACGGAAATATTGTGGTCACTTTCGTTTCCAGAATTTTGGTGAAGAACTATGATCGCTGTATTCCAGGTGTTCTCTTTCTACAACACTAAGTGTCACAAGTTTTTAATTTTGGACATCAGAAGGTCTAACATGGGTTTGCACAGTCATGTCTCTTTTTCAAGCTCCCAATCCCATTACTGCTGTGAAAACAGAACAAAGCAAAATCCTGAATCTGTTACTTCAGAGATCAGTCTGGGATTAATTCAGGATCAGGAGATAAGGTAATTCAGTTCTAGCCACACCGAATTGAATCAGGGTAAACAGTTTACTCGCCAAAGGGAGTGAAAGATTTCAACAATCTGACTAGTTTGGAAAAGGAATTTTCTGTTGCTTAACATGACTGACCTTTTTCACAGTGAGCAATGTACTTGGAGTGCTCTTTCTGGAAATCATCAGTGTCTGTGTAATTTTTAAAAGATCCCACTGCTCACAGAACAAAAAGACTTGATGTTTACCAGGCACATCAAAATTGTGATCAAAATTGCTTTAAATTATATTATGAGTACTTGACTCTGATCTGCAGTGGCTTCTGGAGTATGGTCTGAACTTACCTTTTGAGCCTACTTTCCCCAACATGGAGCATGGTGTTGTTTCATTGCAAATAAACTATTTGCTGTTTCCAAAACACACCCTTGGTCTGCCATAGATATAACTTTTATTATTCCATATGAGTCAACCCTTTTCTTTTTCTTGGTGAACAATAACTCCTTACTTTGAACTCTAGGTAAAATGCCATCTGCTTAAAAAAGTCTTTTGTGCTATTCTCAACACAATTTGGCACACCATGGTACTCAAAATATACGCCTTAAGTTGAATTGAGTCCATATATTCTTTGATAAAATACAAGTTTAAAAGAACTTAAGTGCAAGAAGTGATGTAGGTATGTGTACATAGATAGTGCCTAATGAGGCAGGTTCTTGCTGAAATTGTATTTGGACACATTCAGGGCTCACAGAGACAAAGGGAGATAAATTCTAAGAAGGATGTATGAAGAGTGATGAGCTAATAACGGAATTTTTCTGGCCTTTCTGATTTTACAACACTGTCATCAGCAGATAAAACGGAGATGAATGCTCTTTCATAAAGATGTGGCTAATTTTAAGTTTCAGTGGTGCATTCAGAGTGAGCAACAGAATCACAGAAATGGATCATTGTCGCACTGCTGCTCTTGCAGATGGTACTCAGGGACTATGAGGACACACGCAACCACACGCACACTACTTTGATGGCCTGCCTGTGTGTGTGTGTGTGTGTAGTGGAAATAACCCTGGTCCAACACTGCATCTCTTTTGTATGCATAGCATGTGGGACACATTGCAAGCTGTCACCCTCTCAAATACTACAGACACATAGTGATGCACTCTAACATGCCACACCACCAGCTCCTGAGGGGGAGTCACCCCCAAATGTCCCTCCTAGGATACTGATTTTAACCTGTTTATTAACAAGGGGGGAAGAAGAAACTTTCCTCTACACTCAGGGTTTTCCAGCTGGTATAATGATCAAGTAGGCACGAGATGGAGTAACAAGAAAAAATAACCAAGAAAAAATAAGCAAATTTAAGATATAAGTTAGTGTGGGAACCCTGCCTACACAACAAGAGTGTCAGCAACCCCACTTGCATGAGAGGTTCAGAGACAGAAAGGGAAGTTGAAGTACACCAAACATTCTGAACTGGGGATAAGGTAATGTACTTTAGGGCTTCAGAAGGTAATTGTGTAATGGTAGAAAATTGTAATGGTGGGAAATTGTAACCCGTTGACCATTCTTTTGACATTGTTTCTGTAAGTGCTGACGCTGACAAATCCATGGCTTACAGATAAACAGCATGCTTGCACAAGAATCCTAGGAATTAATTTCAAAAGATACCGACTCTCACCTTCAAGCATCCAGTCCTGGGGGATTTGTTGACCTTTAACCATGGAGCCAGGATGACTGAACCAGGATGACACACACTGGACTGTGACTTGCCTTATCGGAAGGGGCTGTGCTCCTCTGCACGTAGAGAACTTTACAGCCCCCTCCCTTGATCTCTTTGTTCTGTTTGCCTCTCCCTCCTTACAAAAATCTCTGCCTCCACTGAGAGGTGGAGGTGAGCTCTGGGACATGAGTTCCCCAACTTCCAAGGAGATGGGCTTTGAGACTTCAGTCCCCTCCTCTTCTAGATGGCTGGCATCTGAATAAACCACTTTGCCTCTGCAGTATCGGCCTTTGCAGTGGCAGGCAGCCTGACCCGCTTTGGGTTACAGTGGCAGGGAGAACACACATTCAGTAACTATTAGCTTGGCCTGCCACCAAGACAACTAAAAATCATGTTTGTTTGGATCCCTTATCATAGTCCAGGTTTCTAATGGAAATGATTTGAGATAGTTAAGGAGAAAAGCACACATTTTTCCTGAGCCCGCAGGGTCTTGGTTGCCTTTAACTAGTAATCACCTACAAACCACTGAGGCATATCTTGGGGTGGCTCATTTTGAACCCCTACATTAAGAACCCCTACATTAAGAAATGAAAGACTCAGAAGGAAACGTTGACCCCCTTCCCCTTTTACCGCCTAAGGAGAGTTAGATAGGAATATCGGCTTCAGGAAGGGAAACTTAGCATGTTCACCTTAGCACATGATTTACGGGACGGGAAGAAATCTAAGCAAAGCCTGTTTCCCTCTGTGTCACATTGTTTCTGGATGACCCAGCTAGAATTTGCTTACGTCGCAGCTGCTCTTTATCTCACCTGTGAATTGCCTAGGTCCCCTTTGGAATCCCAGATCTTTGTCTCCCTTCTCTTTGGTCCTTATAAGCCTTAACTATCCAATGTGTTCCAGTCTGTATTCTTAAGGCACTCATGAATGTGCATTCACATAATAACAGGACATTTTCTCCTGTTAATCTGTTCTGTTAATTTGGTCCTTAGCCCAGTTAGCATTTAGAGGGTGAGATGAAAGTTCTCTCTCTCTCTCTCTCTTGCACACCACGCTTTACTTGTGCTTCCAAGGTGAGGGAAATCACATGTATACCTGGGCTTCTCATACCACATTTCAAGTCTGCGGTGACTGGATGAGAAGAGGTAGAATCATTGCTGGTGTTAGGAATGCCAGAAATGAAGCAACTGAGTAATTTTAACTGTGATTTCTGCAAGATATCTGGGCTGATTTGTTCCACTGGGACAAAAACACGTGTCTGAATAACAAAGTTGTCTGTTAGTATCTCCTTTTAAAATTTTGCTTTATTAGTCTTGGCTGATGTGACTCAGTGGATTGGCTATGGCCTGCGAACCCAAGGGTCGCTGGTTCAATTCCCAGCCAGGGCACATAACCAGATTGCAAGCCAGGTCTCCAGCCAGGTCCCCAGCTGGAGGCAGGTGAAAGGCAACCATACATTGATGTTTCTCTCCCTTTCTTCTTCCCTCCCTGTCCTTCTCTCTAAAAATAATGAATACCATCTTTAAAAAAAATTTATTTTTGCTTTATTTTAGAGACATGGGTTCTAATTCTACTCCTGCCTGCCCTTGGGACATTTAGAGCAAACTCTCTGTAACCAAGCAACGTAGTTTTGCTTTGAACAAAAGGACTCCAGCATCACCTTCTTAGGACACAAGCTGGTCATTATTCTCCTTGGAAGCACAAACATTATTACCTTCAAAGTCTCCATTTTCCCACAGAGTCAGTTCCTCTGTTCACTTCCTGGAATGAGCTTTTCACTAATGCGGTTTTTCTCTGTGAGTCTCTCTCTTCAGGAGAGAATGCAAGAAGCCAGCTCTTCATGCAGTTTCCATAGCTTCACCCCTCACCCAGAAAATTGTCAGGACTGTGGATTGAGCTGGGCAGTGCCAACGGGTCAGCAACAAAAATAGATTAAAAAAAATTTAATTCAGCCTGGTAGTCAGAGATGATTATACCATCAGCATTTTCATCATTCATTTCTTTCTTTCTTTTTTGTTCAAGTGAGAAAAAAGATGTAAAAGTATAAGAAGAAGGATTTTAAACAGGCCATCTCAAACACAGAGTCAAGTGTAATCTTCATACCCATCTCTTATGAAACAGTCTCTAGGGAATGGGCATACTGGAAATTCCATAGGGACGGGTGGGGGACAAGGACTATTAGGTAAATGTTCCTTAAAGAAATGTACAGGGATGAAGGTGGTGTCTACAGCTGATCAAGATAGAAAATCAATAGTTTTTTTTTAACTTGGCTTCTTGAATAAACTAAGCAATTATGAAAAAGAACTATTATCTGTTAACTGAGAGTCCAAAATGGAAAGGGTCTTTTTCACCCTAAGAAGATTATTTGGCAAATGTGTCTGTTTCTTTACCCCAATGTAACTTTATTAACAGATGAGAATGGCAGACTATGCTTGTCTTTCAAATTAGTTAAACCTGACCTTAAAAACATGATTCTCTCAAACTAGCTGAACAAGGGTACAGACATGGAGTGAAAATCAACTCTTCAAGAACTTCAGGAAGCTTGTGAGTCCTTCTTGGTACAGAAAAATATCACTTGCAAAGTCAACTGTTTTTAAATAGACTAGATATTTTAATTAAAAAGCAATATTGTAAACTTGTTTATAAAATGAAAAAACAAAAAAGCAATACACATCTCTGACAAAAATGCAACTATTACGAAAAATGTTCACCAAAAAGTATGTTTTCTTCTTATCCTGGTCTCTGGGTCAAATTCCTCAGAGCAACTCCTATTATCAGTTACTTCTTTATCCAGAAATATGCTGATAGAGCCTATGTGTGTGTCTACATGTGTTTAATATGTTAGTCTTGCCCACAGAAAACATACATTTTCCTGTACCTTGCTACTGTTCTTTGGTAAGCTTAGAACATGCCATCGGTCTATTTATATATTTACATACAAACCCACCCTTATTAAACCAACAACAAATTTTCATATTGTGTTCACCTCCATAATGTATTCATTTTGGCCTATTCATACACATATAGATTATTTCCAGATGCTTACTTCAACATTTCAAGAAATTTCTTCCCTTAAAAGAAGCATGACCTCAAGGATATTATTTAATCCATGTTTCACTTCCTCATTCATTAGTTGGGGACAACAGCAGTCCTTATCTACATCATATACTTTTGATTGCCTACCTACCCAGCAACTATTTTCTCCTTTTTAAAGTTCTAGAAGTGTGGCTTTGTCTAGGAGGCCATGCAACAAGCTTCCCACCCTTCTTCATCCAGTCCTAGATGAGAAAAAAAATTTGTCTTAACAAGATTGGCAATGACATTCTCCTTTGTTAGCGATTGATGTGCGAATAGACACAAGATCTGGCAATAGAGTTAATTATTTAAGAGTGATTTTGGAGTTAGCTGCTGAGGTAAGAATCGAATCCTGGGTCCAGCATTCATTACCTGTGTACATTTGCACAGGTTATTAAACTCTTTGTTTCTCAGAGATTGTAATAGTGCCTTCTGTATAAAAGATATTTTGAAGACCAAATGAGTGAATAGGTATAAAGAACTTAGAGCAGTGTCTGTAAATTATTAAGTGTTCAATAAATCTGCTATTAATATTATATGTCCAATGAAACCTAAGAGAAAGAAAGGAAGTAGATACAACTTTTGTGCTGGGTGAGTCTTCTAGTAAGATTTTCAGCCCTGATGCAGAGATGGACTAAGGAGGCATTGGTGGGCTCACTTCCTGCTTCAGAGGCTCCCTGTGAGTTGGGTGAGACTGTGACAGGTGCTGCGGCCACCAGCCACCCTGAAAAAGCTAAGAGAACAGCCTAGCCACCACCCAGAGCCCAGGCTGTTGCATCACAAACCTACATGGCAAATGTGCACCAAGGATCACACCTCCAAACTTCTTGTTTAATTAGGTAACATACTTCTAAATTGTATAGCCCACCTCAGTGGGCATTTGGTTATTTGCTGCTAAGAGCACTTCTAATCAATACATAGTTTATAAAGTGTTTGTGTGGATTAAATAAATTATTATATGTAGAGCACTTAGAATGATGCTTGGTCTATAATGAATGTTTAATAAGTTATAATTATCATTACTATTTATTGTCTTTAGGCATATATATAATTACATACTCTACATAAATTGCTAAAAGCGCAACTTCTGGGTCACAGAGCTTGTGTGTTTCAAACTTTAACATGTATCATCAAGTTAATATTTTTTTAATGTTTAAAAATTTTTTATTTATTATTTTTTTCAGAGAGGAGGGCAGAGAAGGAGGAAGAAAGGGAGAGAAGCATCAATGTATGGTTACCTTTCACATGCCTCCAGCTAAGGATCTGGCTGGAGACCTGGCTTGCAACCTGGTTATGTGCCCTGGCTGGGAATCAAACCAGTGACCTTTGGGTTAGCAGGCTTATGAAGCCACTTTTTAAAGAAGTTACATCAAATTAAAATGACAGTATTTGTTTCAACAAACACTTGCCAACATGTACATGTAAGCAAACTTCTTCAATTTTTAGGTTGAAATTTATTTCAATTTATGCATTTTTAATTGTTGGTGAGATTAAGCATCTTGCATATATTTATAAGCAATTTGTATTTCTTTTCTATGACCTGTGTATCATGATCTTCACCCTTTCCTTTATTGAATTCTAAGAACTTTGTATATATAAAATAAACCATCACTTTGTCATTAGATACAAATAGAAATGTCCCTTAAATACTTTTGTCATGCAAAATTTAAATTTTTAAATCAAATTTGTCATTATTTTCTTGCTTACACAAACCTTTCCCACTCCAAGTATGTAAACAACAACACAAAAATTATGATCCCATATAGTCTTCTATTACTTTCATCTTTGGAAAACATGTTACTAATGAATCCATAGCTTTATTCTCTTGCAGATGGCTGGTCATTTTCCCAGTACCATTTTATTTAACAATTCTTGTTTCTCCATTGGTTTTAACATTACATATATTATGTACTAAATTTTCTACCTATATTTGGAACCAGGTTCTCTATCTTCTCTTATTGTTTTATTGTATAAAATGTGCTAGCACAAATTGCTTACTGTAGAAATACATTTATATGGCAATTAAGTTATATCTCACTTATTATTTCCATGTTTATGAAAATTTCTGGCTGTTCCCATGTATTCATTTTTCCACAAGGAGTTTAGATTCTGTTTTTCTAATTTAAACAATTCATTGTTATTTTAATTTGTATTCTATTAAATTAATTCATTAATTTGAAAGCTGAGATCTTAACAATATTGAGACCTACTACTGTTCAAGGATAAGGTATATCTTTTATGCTCCTCAGTAATTTTCATCATACAAAATTATGCTGACTTCTTGTTCAGCTTATTTCTAGATTTTTGTTACTTTTGTTATTTAAAATGGCATTTTGGCCCTGGCTGGTGGCACAGTGGATAAGGTGCTGGTGGTCACTGGTTTCATTCCCCAGCCAGGGCACATAACCAGGTTGCAAGCCAGGTCTCCAGCCAGGTCTGTAGCTGGAGGCATGTAAAGGGCAACCATACATTGATCTCTCTCTCTCTCTCTCTCTCTGCCTCTCTCCTTGCCTCTCTCTCTAAAAATAATAAATAAAATATTTTAAAAAATGGCATTTTGTCTTCTATTATAGAATCAGAGCTAATGAATATAGTAGAGAAGTTGAATGATAGTCCTGCACATTCTTAAACAGAATAGGCCTAATATAATTTTACTTTTTCTTTTAGCATAACTTGCTACTATTATGTAGACTATTGTGACTAATGTGAAAACATTATATATAGCTATGTAGGATATCATAATAGATGCCAGAAAAATAATGGATCAATATTTAGAAGTATTAGTGCTAAAGAATACATACTTCAATACCAAAATTGGGCAAAGACAGCTTTGTCCAGGGCCATTAAAGACTCAAAAATAGTCTTTGAAATATAAATTTAGGAAGACTCTATCTTGTTTATCTTGTTTCTTTAATTTAAGCTATACATTTTTCACACTGTAACATTTTTTAAATTGAGAAGCACCTTATAATCCATCTGTGTATCTTACATAATATTTCTTCTTACCATTGAAAAGTTGTTTACCATAATAAATGATGGCATTTAAGAATTGAGATAATACTGTAGTAATATTATAACAATTTAGGTTTCCCTGGTCATTCCAGGACAGCAAGGATGGTTTAGTGTATTTAGTAATGTGATAAATTACGTGATGTGTACAGGACAAATTACATGAACTTTCTGAAAGATGTTGAAAGATGTGGATAAAATTTAACATTTAATTTTTTTAAATAGTCAATAACATTTTAGGTAAAGAATAACACTCTTTTAGCATTGTAAAAATATCTCAAATCAACTACCACTATTTTCCTTATAACAAGACAGTACAATCAAGATAATGATACCCTCTGCATTGCATGGGATGCAGTTCTCTATGAATTCTAAGTTTTGATGGATCAATACAAAGGACATAAATGTTGCAAAGGAGGAGAACATGAATTCTTTAGGCACATTCTTTTCCTTTCTGAATTAAATTATAAAGCAAATTTAATAAAAAAATAAAAAATGCAAAAGTCAATGACTTTCTTCTATACTTGCAATCCCCTAATTCTAAATTAAAGTGGGAAAAATACTGTCCACCACATCAGTAATGTAAAAAACTTAGCAAATAACCAAGGATGAGTTGGGACAAATAGAAGAAAATCATCAAACTCTGCTAACAGACACAGAAGCAAACACACAAGGAATCATACTGTCTGTTTATACAGAAATCCTGTCACTATGTATAGTTTCAAGAACCTGCAAACACCTAACAGCTTTCTGTCTTTAATTTTAATTATAGGGCTTAAAAGCTTACTACTCAGTTGACTCATTATCATTTGTCTGTGCTCACCCAGTTTTGTCTATAAATGTTAGCAATTACCTTTTTGCTTCTGTCTTTTGTCTTCCACTAGAGGAAGACAAATCAAACTATGCAGCTTCTGCAGTGCTTGGCTCTGCTGCAGAGATCACATAAGAGCCAGGAGGAAGTGAAGAATACAATTTCTGAATTGAAGAATACAGTAGAAGGAATCAAAAGCAGGCTAAAGAAAGCAGAGGATCGGATCAGCGAGCTGGAGGTCAATGTAGAAAAAATTCTCAGGCAGTGCAACAAAATGAAAAAAGACTGAGAAAGAATGAAGAGGTTTTAAGAGAGCTGCAGGACAACATGAAACATAATAACATCCATATCATAGGGATACCGGAAGGAGAAGAAGAGGTGCAAGGGATAGAAAACCTCTTTGAATAAGTACTGACAGAAAACTGCCCTAACTTGAGGACAGAAAATGTCATGCAAACACATCCTATTGTTAAGAGTAGCATATTTAGGGGAGTTCTAGTGTTTGTCCAATAGGCCACTTAGAGAATACCAGAGGCTGTTTTAAAAGCATCAAGCCAATGAGAATATAATTAAAACATACTTTCAGGACAGGACTCGTTGTACACTTTGTTGGATGATCTGTTTTCAACACAGCAGTCTGATATCCTCTAGGGTTCAAGGCATTAAACAGGGTATTCTTTGTACCCTAAATGTTGTAGCTGTTTTCTTTTTATTTCCTCTTTTGTTACTCCTTATTTTCCACTTTCAGAGGGCTTACTGGTTTCCATGTCTGTTGCTGCTACAAAATGATGTCAGCATGCTGATCACCATCTCTCTCCTCTGCAAGTTTTATAGTTTTTGCAAAGGTAGGCTTAATATTTCATCAGTGGTCTCTTCCAATCCACGTCGCAGCTTTTACCAGCTGTATTTGGTGCTGTACTGTTTCTTTGCTGCTAAAAAGTTTTATGTGTTCTTCTAACTATTTGTGAGCATGAAGGTTTCTGGAAGCCTGGCTGTTCTAGAAGGCTCAATTCTGCACAGCAGAAGATCACAAGGAATTGTCCTTACAGATAAAAAAAAAATAAGCAAAATTTTTATCACAAATAGAATCAATGTATTCATTTATTTAATTCAAAATAATTTCATCATAAAAATCCTAACATTAGTGACAGGATCACAAAAACACATTTTCTAGCAAGAAGTTTGTGTCAGGCATCATACACATAATTTACATAGTCAATTCTCTTTTTTTTTTTTTTTTTTTTACTTATTTATGGAATTTATGGGAATGATATGGATTAATAAAATTATATACATTTTAGGATTACAGTTCTAGGATACATCATCTGTATATTGTATTGTGTGTTCCCCACCCTGAGTCTATAAAGTCACCACAAACACTGAATGAGAGAATACTGAATCATTGCTCCTAGGGGAAATACAGGGTCATGTTCCTCTGAGCCTTTGTCACATTTTTGTCAACTAGTCAATGCATAACTTTGTTCATGAGTCTTCTTATTTCAAGGCACCCTATTAAATATATATTGTTCATTGATTCATTAGCACTGAACTCATGGCCAGCAGCACTGTAACTTAAGCCTGAATGAAGCTTATCTCACACGTGTATTTTTTCTATTATATACATCACAGCCTCTTGTCCTTTGAAATACTTGACAGCACTTCCACTCTACATTTGGAAGTCATTTTGTGAACCAGTGAAATTACTAACAAAAAGAAAAGAAAATGCAAAAATATATTTTAAAAAAGTGCCAAACAGGCCATGAAAGGAACAACTCTTTACAGCAGCAATTTTCAACTGGTGTGCTGCAAGACTATTTATAATATGCAGTACCTGACTATTTAGTCAGGGATACTGACCCCTTTTTCCCTTAGATTGTCAAATTTTAAAAAATGACAACAGCGATCACAATAATAGCCATTTGGTGTGAACGAATCAAAATTATACCTACTTTTTGTCAGATTAGCAAAAAATATAATACATCTTTTGGTGTGCTGCAGGATTTTAGTAATGAGTTTATGTGTGCCATGAAATGAAAAAGGTTAAAAATCACTGGTTTACCACATGAGAACTAAAAAAAGAAGGCCTTGTTCCACTTCAGCTGGGAATGTGTGTCAAGCAAATCAAAAATGTCACCACTCTGTGCATGCCCACAAGTGCCTAGGAAAGTGCCCCAAGTATTGATTTTGGAGTTACAAATAAATTTTGGCAACTGGGCTAATCTACATACTGAATCCATGAATAATGAGGATCAATTGTACTTGAATTTTCATGTAACATAAAGTAACTTTCAAAGATGAACTTTGGTATCCCCAATTTATAGATGAGAAAGCTGAGGCATGGAGAAACTTTGTAAGAGGGAAGCTTCAAGAACACATTGATAATTTGCAGAGCTTTGTTTAATTCTAAGACCTTCATTCTTTCTACAATAGGTTTCAAAATATGAATAACGACCTTTTAACTCACCTTCCTTGAAGAAACCTGAATATATTTACAATATTTTAAAATAAAGTGCATGCTCACTTAAAAACACTCATATATTGATCTGTGTAATTTTCTTGGACTGCTTTTAATCTTTAAAAAGATATTTGTAAGTATTTATAGCAACTATATATGTGAACATATTATTCCCTTTTAGGTTCCTGACTTTTTATTCCAAAAGATTTAAGAATATAATTATGGAGAGGCAGAAATTATGACAGTAGTTCTCAACCATAGCTTTATATCAGAATCACCTGGGAAGTTAAATAAGAAAATATGAATGCCCAAATCCCAACCTGGGTCAATTAATCAGAATCTCTGGGTGTGAAACTTGGCATTTATAATGTATTTAAAAGCACCCCAGGTTATCTGAATGTGGAGTCAGATTGAGATATATTGAATTGGCGATATAGAAGCCATCCAACTCCATTCACTTCATCTTCCTCAATAAGGAGTCATCAATGGTATGAAGAAAAGCATAAAGATCCATCATGTAATTTAAAAACTAGCTGAACAGTTGTAAGTGGTAATCTAACATCTTAAACTAAAAAGAGGAAGTGTCTCCCAATTTGGAGTGGAAAGGTTATCATCATCCCTTTTTTCTTTCTTATCTTAGGTTAAGAAAAACATGAATCTCATGGGACCTTGGTAGAAGATTTACAATCCCAATCAACATGGAAGATAAGATTTGATATCACTATAAATGCCCAAAGGCAGGGACTATCCCTATTTTGCTCACCACTAAATGTCTAGAGCCTAGTGCAGTGCCTGGAACAATGTAAGACTTATTATGTATGTGATGATTATATTAATGATGCTCCTCACTCGGGAATGTAGGAGGCAGGGATTTGTAATCCTTGATCTAATCCCCATTCATTTATTCATGGACCAACGTGCCTTCTGTGTGGCTGTTTACCATACAGCCTACAAATAAATGTGGTTTTTTTTCTTACCACCAAGAAACAGATACTAGTGTTGCATGGAGTGGGTCCTGGAGAACCTCCAGGCTTGGTATAGGAAAGAGCAAGTCAGTCAAAGGAACATTCAACACATGAAGTGGCAGCCACTCTTCTCTGCAGCCTGGATCTGAAGGAGTTTGGGTTTGGAAAGTGTGTGAGTACCAGGAATTAGCACCAGCAGTCCGTTTTCTCTGCTTTTTGAGATTTTAATTTTCATTGAATATTTGAAGAGTCTCTATTATTTCCTGAGGAGTCAAGTTTCTTTTTATGTGCAGATTGCATTACACATTAAGCACGGGTATGTGAGAACAGCTTCAGGTTACCGTTCTATTTGAAGTTTTTCTATGTAAAGAGTGATTCAGCCTTGATTTAAGAATATCCCTCATTATCGTGTATTTTCCTTGTCAACCGATCTTCCCTCAATTATACTTTGCCAGGTGTATGTGCGTGTTTGTCTGCTAAGGAGGCAGAAATATTTTTATCATACCCTTTCCTAGCCAAGAGAATCTGGAGAAATAAGTATGTGTGGAGAATGAGTCTATCAATGTTCTTGAGTTCTTGGCATCATAATCTCCATGTATAAAGGGTACTAATGAACCAGTTACAGTACTAAACTTGTTTTCTTTTGAGATGTGTGAGGCACAGTTACATGTAAAGTCTTTAAGTATTATTATTATTGTTGTTGTTACTATTATTATTTAAAAATATATGCCACAGAAGCATTGTCTACATTTGGAGTGACCCAAGAATGCCCCGCAAGAACCTCTGTGTGGATATGACTCAAAAGTGCTCAGCATTATCTAGCTATCTAATTCCAAAGTTGCATTTTTTTTAAAAAAGATTTTATTTATTATTTCCAGAGAGTGGGGAAGAGAGAGAGGCCGAGAGGGAGAAAAGAATCAATGTATGGTTGCCTTTCACCTGCCTCCAGCCGCAGACCTGGCTGGAGACCTGGCTTGCAACCTGGTTATGGGCCCTGGCTGGGGAATCGAACCAGTGACCTTTGGGTTCACAGGCCAGCATCTTATCCAGCTACCAGCCAGGGCCCAAAGTTGCATTTTTAACACTCTCTGGAAAGTGGAGAGTGGTGCAGGTTTTGAGGAAGAGAAGCGGGTAATTGGGGGTGGGACGGTGACTGGGGAATTCCATAGACTAGCACAGACTTCAAAGTCCTATTCCTGCTAATCTCATAATGTCCTCAAGCTCGCCCACAAACAGCTGCAGATGTTAGTACAACTTTTCTTAACCCCGAATATATGAGTCCCCTGCAAACCCAGGAAACCACACAAAGACCAGGTGGCATATCTCATGAAAACAATGGATTTGTGTTGTGCTTTTCCCTTTCATCATTTTATATCTGAGAAGTATTCATTTACTCGATATTAACTGAGTAAAGCTTGTGTGTGCACAACACTGTTTAAAAAGAGCAGGGAATTCCAAATATAAAGAATTATTTCCTGGTCACCAGGAATCATCCTTTCCCAGTGTAGGAGGGCAAGTGTATAATGTATGGCAAAAATTGATTCAGAAAATCAGATTATGAACAAGAAGAGTAGGATGAGGTCACCAGAAACTTGGGAAATGAGAGGAGTATGCCAGTACTGAATGAAACAGGCCATTCTTGAAGGACACCTAGCCTTCTCCTTGTGCAAGATGCACTCAGGCAGGGGCCAGGGGCAATGCTTGTAAGCACGAGGGAGTGACTGGCACAGCTGGGCTAACGGGAGGTCCACAGAGGATGGTCATGCTGAGAGAGCTGAACAGAGTCTGGGGCCTAACCGTGGAGAAAGGTGGAGCCTTTCTCATTAATAAGCACAAAACCAAGGGGAAGCTTCAGGAAAATGATGGCCTTAGTGGTGTGAGCTATCATTTGGCAGATGGGCACACTGTAGAGTTTAGGGGCTAAGGACAATAATTCTGTACATGTCTATAGAATTTTACCTTTTTATGAAGTGCTTTCCCATTTATCTCATTTAATACCAGAACGGGAAACTGGGACTCAGAGAATTTCACACCTTTCTTGGCAACACCCAAACTCAGATACTTCTCTGTGACTCCAAAGTAGGCTCCAAGGATGTCTCCTACCTCACCTCAGTCCCAGCTATTCCTTTAAGGTCTTAAATCTGTTAACTGAGATGGTGGTGACACTGGTGGGGAAGGGAGCTGACTACAAATGAGACTGTAAAGAAAGGACCCCCAAACCTTGGTGACTAATATGCAGGGCCTGGCACTTGGGGGGCAACAGAAAATCTAGACTCAATTCAACTCCTGGCATTTTTGAAGCTTTAATTAATGGTCTTTTGCTTTGCTGAATTCCTGGAGCACACTGTCCAAAACAAAGCACAGTTAGTTTAGTCCTTACCAATATATTCTCTGTTTCCTGAGTGTTAGTCTTTTATCTCCAAGTCTATCAAGTGCCTAAATAGGAGGCACTACTTTGTTTATTTTCATTGTACTCCTCATCTAACTACACCAGTACTGGGAAAATACAAATAGATTTATGAGATAATGCTTTGTCACGTATTTGAAATACATCTTCTTTAGGCAATAGTTTGGCAAAATATGCACTTCTTGGAAGAGAGGAAAGTACAGAGTAACAACACTGATTAATACGGTGTTGACATATTTTGATTTTCCAGATCTAAGAGGCACTAATGTTTGAACATTACTCATTTATCTATCAATATCTCACAGTTTATTTTCCCAGAGGTACTAATGGCAAAGAAGAGCTTTTTTTTTTCCTTCTTTCTTTTTTATAAAAGGCTTGTGCTAAGATTATAGTTATTTACCCGACATTCAACAAACGTTAATGGGTGCCTCCTACAATATAGGTACTGTCCTGTGGAAATGAACCAATACCTTGAAACTCTGGTCCTTCATGGGGCAGAGGGGTTAGTTTCCTTGGGACCCGATGTCAAGGCAAGCAGTCCTAAATGGAACCAATTGGAAATGCTACTGTTAATAGTGTTTCAGGCACTGTGTAGTTTTTTTTTTTTTTTTGGCCAGGTCTTGCTAAGTAAGAATTTATTTGCACAGAATATATTGGGGAAAGTATGCTATGTGGTTAAGTCACCGTGGCTTGAGATGTAACAGAGTAAGAGAAATGCCACCTGGGCTTACACCTTCGGTCAGTCTGGTATGAGTGCCATAGTTTTGGTGAAATACTTGACCTCTTTCAGTCTCACTTTCCTAATCAGTGTACATTTTGAAATGAAAGCTACCTGTGATACAAACCACCACATAAATGCACGGTAGCTTGATTATTGAGAGGCCATCAGCCACTAATAACTGATTTGGGGTCAGCTATGTATGTTAGGATTTGTGTTGAGTGTCTCTTATGGGAGCATGTCTTTAGATCTGAATCCAACAAAAATCACTCTGCTGAGCTCTCAAGTAGCCAGAGTGGTTTTCTGGGCGACATGTTGTTATGCTTTTGCATCACAAGCTGCTTCTCAGGTGACATTAATGTCTTCGTCTATGGGCTGGAATAAGGGTACCGTGAATGAGGTGCTGGAGCGTAGCCCTTCAGGCTAGGTCTCCAGAGTAAGACAAACCTAGGCGTACCCCCAAACCCTGAATTCAACTAGACTGTAGCCTCGAACAATTAACCGAGCAAGTCAATTAACCGAGTGCTGGAATCTTCTTCCCAAGATCACTAGGAGGATAAAATGTGACCGTGACCAGAAGTGCTTAGCCCATGACTGGCATATGACAGAGGCTCAGTCAATTCTGTCTGCGTTGGTGGTGGTGATTGAGAAAGGGCACCAGAGACCAGTAACCAGGCCTCCCACCTCTATTTTCTTATCTGGAGATGGTAAGCAGCTATGTTTACAAGAAATTCTTCCAGTGTATACCTTTTAATGCCTGTACTTTCTCATGTAATGTTTCTTCAGCTGACACTCTTGAGCTGGTAGAGGAAGACATTGTAAGGGTACACTATTAGCTCTCACGCTTTCATTATAAAAACTGCCTACAGGAGCTATTTTGTAGCAATAGCTTGGTTTGCTATTGCTTGTAGAGATTTGGTTTCTGTGAAAGTGAACTGCCATCTGTTGGTCCTCCAGGCATTTGCACAAGAAAGAGTTGTAACCCTTTCTTTGGGTGACTGGTGGCTGATGCCCTTTCCCTCTCCATTTGGGTGAACGTCTCATGGCAAAGCCCCTTCCTGGGCAGGTTGCTTTGATTGGTGTTGGCTAGCTGTTCCCTGTCAACTAATGTCCCGATGGCATGTGCAATTCAGCTTTGAATGACTCAGTGTCATCTGTGTCAGGCATTTATTTTTAGTACATTGTGCCCCACAGATGCAACTTGGAGATGTGTCTTTTCCATCTGTCTATCTGACTCAATGCTTCTGTTTAAGTGTCACATAAAGCCTTGTATCCAATTCTTTATATCTAAGTTCTTCTATAAACGTTCTTTTTACTTACACCATTGAAATAGACACACAGAGCTACAGGAATGAGCATTTATTCACATTATAAAATGAGTTCTCTTTGGTCGTGAATATGTTGTGAATACATATTACAATAGGCTCATTCAAAACACACACATTTATATACAAATATATACATAAATCCATATATATATATATATATATATATATATATATATATAGTATCATCATTGACACCAATATATTGGTATTTTAAAATAGACCCTGAAAATGACATTCACTTATACATAAGTAATTTATACGTATAGTTTATATGTAAATTATTTATGCGTATTACACATAGATATTTTCTATCTTTTGTATCATTAAGTAGGTTTGGGTTCCTTTGTTTTCTGTTGGGTTTTATATCCTCCAAATTGTCCAGAATATAAGTACCTGAGTGTGTAGAAAGAAATATTTCAGCTGCTATGCCTCGGTCCCTGCCCTGGGATGGGGTGTTACGTAGCACTGCTTTGGAGCTGTGCTATGTAACAAGCTAGCACCTTCTCACAATCTGTAGACTAAGCTAGACTATTGGGATCCTCTGCACAATTTGCTTCTGTTAATGCCGTCGGTGCCAAGTTCATCCGTCCACACCTGGGTGTGCTAGGGAAACTTCATTCTGTAGAACTTCCAAGATTTAGAATATATGAATTTACGTTCATCGGCAATTGATGATACTGGTTTCAAAATGAGTATGTTCCTATTTTCTCCTCTTTTAAAATGTGCTTTGTTGCCTTGGCCAGTGTGGCTCACTTGGTTTGAGTGTCATTCCCAGAAACCTTCAGGTTGCAGGTTTGATTTCTGATCAGGGACCATGCCTGGGTTGCAGGTTCTGTCCTTGGTTAAAGTGTGTACGAGAGGCAACCGATCGATGTTTCTCTCTCACATCAATGGCTCTCTCCCTCTGTCTCACTCTTCCCGTTCTCTCTCAAATCAATAAGCATGCCCTCAGGTGAGGATAAAAAAAAATGTATGTGCTTTGTCATTTGGAAATCCATACGAACATGCACATGCAAAAAATACTCAATACTCCTTAAGTGTGCCCACCATTTGCCAGCCTGAAAAATGAAGACCTTTAATGAATATAATTCCAATCATGTAATCCTATTAGCTCAAAGTGAGCTTCAATAGCCCTTGACAGACCCCAGCAGAACTAGCTCACTGCATGAAAACAAACCACACAATTCTGCTTTTATGTATACATTGGTACTTGTTGACACACTATTAAATTGTTTTAATAGGGCTTTCTTAGAAAGGTGTATATCTTGGTAGTTAAAACCCACTACATTGTAAAGTACATTTTATATCCAAAATATTGCTCTCATAGGAAAATTGTAATTACAGCATTTGGACTACATAGCCAAACTATGCTGCCTTTTCTTGTCTTAGGGAAACCCATACTAAGCTAATGTTGTACCTGTCATTGAATCAGCAGTGACAGGAAAAAAAAAATCACCTGGGGATTCAGTGGCATATGGAGGGTGTAGGTTGTGGAACAATTTAACCACAGTTTTGCTTGATTATTTTTGGTCACAGCTGCAGTCAGGAAGAAACCTAAATTCAGACCTTTTTTTTTTTAGTTTCTAAAACTCCTGTTCTCATATGGAATTTGTTTATCACAGCTTCCTTTCAGAGAAGATGGTGGATAGTGATATATTTTTCAGCTAGTGACATATTTTGCCAAAGGGGACATGTTTGTCTACTGAATTAGTAAGTCCAGTCCTACTCATGCAGCAGTCATTTCCTTTCAATCTTATCCTAAAGTTGAACTCCCTGGCTGCTTTTATCATCATATCTGAGAAAGTGAATGCATGCACGGCCCTTAGTATGAACATGGATCAGTCTACACTCAGTCCTTTGGGATTAGAGAGAACTGTAGGGATTCAGAATCATACTTGCCACAGAACATTTCCAGCTCAGCTCCAGCAATGTGATTTTCTTCTTTTTACTCTAAAAACCTTGAGAATACCATTGGGAGATTTTATCTCTCACCCAAGAGATATCACTAATATTTCTTCAGAGTGTATTTTTCTTATTAAAAGTGGAGATACTTCTACCCTGATCAGTGTGGCCTAGTTGGTTGAAGCCTTCTCTGGTAAGCAAAAGGTTGCAGGTTCAATTCCTGGTCTGGGCAAATACGATTGCTGGTGTGAGAGAGAGTATTGGCAACAACTAACTGATGCTTCTCTCTCACATCAATGTCTCTCTCCCCCTTCCTCTCTTTGAAAAAGCAATGAAAAATTTCCTCGGGTGAAGATAAAAAAAATAATAATAATAATGGGGATATTTCCAAATGTGTCAGCAAATTCTCCAGGTAGGCATTATAATCTCAAACATCCTTCTTCCGATGGCTTGGCATTCATCTCACACTCATTCTGGGACCACCTTAAAGCCAAGCTGACCTGCAAATAAATTAGTCTATGTCAGGAGAAGACTGGGCGAGAAGGCCAGGGAATGGGCCAGACAAGGAACAACTGTGGAAGGTTTATTGCTTCCTGGATGTTTTGTGAATTACACATGAGAGCATATGCCTGCCCTGTGCCTTCAGAGAGGGAGAAGTGGCCGCTTCAGTTGGAAATTGTTATAGTGATGACAATAGCAGTAATACAATAGATGAGAAGAGGGAAGACTGGAGATGAAAGAAGATGCTCATTATCCACAACTTGATTGTTTTCTTAAAGATGTTTCCAATAAGGGATGAAAGCACCATATAATTTGCCCAAACTTCCTTTTCCCTTCTTTGAGTTATCAAAGTTGCCAGCAATGAAACCGATTTGAAGCCCACATAGAGTCCTAGCACCCACAGGCCCATTTCACTGTGGGCAGGCTGATTGCAACATCTTCGCCAGAGTGGGTGATCTTTTGTTGTCTTGGAAACAGATGTGTTTGCCCTTTTAGAGACATGCAGATCAACATATTGTATCTTGAAACATCTCCAATATGCTAAGTTTAGCCCCTCTCCTAATGTTAGTAAGCTTCATGTGGCCCTTTGAGACTAAACCAGGCTTCCCAAAGAACACACCTGCCATCAGTGGGAATGGGACAGGGCCCCGGGCCCCTTTAGGGTTATTTTTGTGACCCACCGGCATAAACTATTGGGCTCGGAAAAGGCCTCCTTAGTGTAGGTGCGTGAAAAGCTAGGATTAATTACATCCAAATGTATAGCTGAGGCAATCCAATTTTACCATAAGTAAACAATTTTGCTTAAGTGATATGACATCGTCCATGACACACTGTGATTCTTAATGCTGACTGTGTAATTGTGTACACACTTAACATCTGTATGCCATTTTCACTCATTTATCAACCATTCATTGAGGACCCATGATATACCAGAAACTGGTGAATTGTTTAAAAGTATATGATTTTTTAAAAAAAATTTAGAGAGAGTAGGGAGGGAGAAAGGGGGAGGAGAACATCCATGTGTGAGAGAAACATTGATTAGTGGCCTCTTGCATGCACCCGCCCTGGGGACAGAACCTGTAACCTAGGCATGTGCCCTGACTGGGAATTGAACCCGCGACTTTTCGGTTTGTGGGTCAACACTCAACCACTGAGCTGCACCAGTCAGGCCTAAAAATATAGGATGTTTGAGGGAGAAAATATTAAGTAGGAGAACAAACAATGGTGCAAATATTTTGACCTTTGAATGTTTTCATTACAGTAAGCAAGGGAAAGGCTGCAGGGAAACCTGGCATAGTTTTCAAAAGCTCCCCAAGTATACCCGGGAAAGAGGGTCACTAGTCTAGACCCGTGGGGATTAATTGACTGTCCTAAAAGCCATGCTTTGTAACCTTGCTTATAATAAGTGCAGGCATCCCTCCGAAGTGTGTTGTGAATGCAGAGCATCAAACCCCTTGAAAGATCAACTGAGTCAGAATCTACATTTTAATAAGGTCCCAGGGTAATTGGGTAATTAGCAAGTACGTAAAAGTTTGAGAAGACCTGCTCTACCATGTCATACGTGACGGCTGGGTTACCATTTGAAGCCTATGGCTGAGCCTTGTCCCTCAAACCTGCATCAGAAACCTTGCTTGAGGCACCAAGAGACTGCACCGTGGAATTTTCTGGTATTTGTTAGATCTTCCAGAGCAGTGAGTATGCAGGCTCTGGATACTGTATGTGGCAGCATGAAACAAGTGCATTCATGGCAATTAGTCCAAAATGTGTTCTTCATCAGAGAAGCAGGGGACACATCTGCAAAGCAACAGAGTGATGCCTCTGCACTTACAGTGTATGGTGCAGCCATCACCAACTGCTTTCCCATCAGTACAAGCACGGGCACCCCAGAGAAAGACATCTCCCATACAGCACTCAGTGGAGGCTTGCACCATTCTGACCTCCTTTCCTTTATGCACCCAGGGAATCCTCCCTGATGGAATAATCCCTCCCTTATCCCTATTTCTGCCCCTCTTTCTCTAGCTATCTCCATCTCTATCTCACTTTCCACTTCTAATCCTGTTTCTGGATCCATCTCCTTCTCCATTTCTTAATTTATCTAAGTAGTCTGCCATTTCCAAACTCTATCTGAACTGGTTCACAATAAAGTACTGGATAAAGTCATACATCGCCCCAACCCCTCCTGCTCTTGTGCTCCTGAAAGGTATTTCTTCACCATTATTGCATATTCAGCCTCACCCCTCTGGAGGTCATGGTCCACTCTCTTTCTGTTCCTCTAAATTGTCTCTTTTGTTACCTTTCTCACAGACTACTGGCTGTACCACCCCAGGTCTTCTGATGACTTGTGCCTTCTCTTGGATTGCACCATGCTTTTATCTAGTGAGTACATGTCCTGCTTCTCCAACTAGACATCAAAACCTTTGAGGGGGAAGGCCTATGGCTTTGGATGCCCCCAAAGCCATGCCCCATGCTGTACTCCCAGCAGGAACTCAGCAGCTATAACTGAGTCTGTGTTGTTTTCTGTTTCTATCCCAGGGTACAGAAGCATAGAAAGAGCACTGAGTTTGAGTCAGGAATCTGTAGTTTTCAGAATGGTCTCTGCCAGGATATTTAAACGCGATACCTCGGTTTACTCATTTGTAAAAACCTGTTAGCTGTCTGTTTCTTTCCTGCTCAGACTTGCTTTATTTCTGTTAATAGCCAATGCTAACACCTCTGGTGGTACCGGCTGCTTTAGAATTCATTTTAATAGGCATATGACTTATCTGTACACAGAACAATGATGTCCATCAATTTCTCTCTAAAAGATTGAAAGATCTGATTGTGTCATCCTCACCAAGTTAGGTAGGCTGCCTCCATTAAGGAGGCTGGGGAAACACATCATAATTCATTCAGCAAATGCTGATTAGTTATAATGTCAGACACTGCGTGGAGCCCTGGCCGTACAGCCCTCCAGGTTGCAGGGAAAGGCAGACAAAGGAACCGGGGATTGTTGGACAGCATGCTCTGTTCTATCTTAGCGGGTCACACAGAATACTGTCCCACACAGGGAGTGCTGGGATTGTCTGAGAGGTCACAGTGCAGGTGAGTTTTCTAGCAGGGTTGGGGGAGCACGGGGTTTCATGGAAGAAGGGGTCATGAATACCGAAATGAGACTTGGGGGAACTAAAACCAGTTCCACGTGGTTGAGAGGCAAGAAGGTGTGAAGGCAGATATAGTTGGAGAGGAGCGGGGATCCACGGTCCTGCCAACCTGGATGCCTGTCTAAGAAATGGAAATTCAGATGGGACAAGCTGGGGAATTCCCTCTTTTTCACAAGAGGCACCTCATTTTCCACATACTCCCGGCCAAGAGTTTTTTAGAAGAGTTTAGCCAGCCTGGATCCACCTTGCCAAGATGCAGACTCTTCACAGAGTTCCAGGCAGTACTCCATGAGGCAGGCATTAGGAATTTTGGAAACAACAGAGAGAGAAAGAGGGGGAGAGAGGGAGAGAAAAAGGAAAAAAGGAGAGGGAGAGGGAGGGGGAGAGAGAGAAAGGGAGAGAGGAGAGAGAGGCATGTTCCAAGAATTATAGATACAGCAAATAGCAGGCCCAGGATTCACAGCTAGATCCTCTGCCAAAGAACCCAAGTCTCACTTCCTCTTAGCTTTACATCTTGAAGAGTTTCAGTGTGTGTTAAAAATCTGCTTCAATTCACAATATTTCTGTAAGTGGTTCTTATTTCCTGCTGTCTTTGCTGCTCACCATGGTCACTCACTTTTTTCACCCTGATCCCTACCATGTAAACACATGGGAAGGGGACAGTGGGAAGGAGGGTGCTGAGGGCTGGATGCCATGGTGACCTGCAGCAACTCCTCCCCCTCCCACGATGCCCCATTTAACTTGCCTTTGAAAGGCAGACCATTGGGGTCTGGATTTTACTTTTTAAATTACTTTAAAAAATTAATTTATCATTGTATTACATTTGTTCCATGTTTTCTCCCATTGCTCTCCCCTGCCCACCCAGACACCCCATCCCCTCTCCCACCGTCAGTCCCCACCTGTTGTCTATGTCCACGGCTCATTTATACTAGTCCTTTATGGAATTTTACAAATCACTCCTGACTCCCTTTCCCCCAAAATGCGAACCCTGTAGATATGAATAAACAAAAACAAAAAACGAAAACTGGTGAAATACTTGGAGGTTTCTTCAATATAAAGGACTGTGTAGGTATGTAATATTATTAACACTTTCTGTTCAATAAATGATCTTCATTTAAACAGGTATGTTATTTTCAGCTTTCTTCCCAGGCTGGCCTACGGCCATATTTAACATGAATATAATATTTCTTTGGCTGCATATAATTAAGATTTTTGGTTTTTTTGTGACTAGTTAGCTCCTGGCTTCAGAATTATATTATGTAACATCATCTTTGTTCCATTACTGGTAGGGAGGAATCAGGCAGCCAACCCGGATGACCTTTAGTTCTTAAAAAAGAGAAATAAACATCTCTAATACATCAACAAAGTCTGCTAAAACAAAATACTTCAAAGGATCTGGTGGATGTAAAAGATTCAGTTTAATTAATTAATAAGCAATTTCCTTGATGGTGATCCCTTGCAGTGCATTGGAAGCTCATTCACGGGTACTGACCTATTTGTGGGTCAAGCACCAGTTTCACTAGTTAACAAGTTCTTTGAGCTCCCTCCAGGCTCAGACAATTTTCCCACTTCACTTTAAGGTGAAGTTCAGCCACAGCAAGCTTTTGAAGATAAAACATTCATATTTGTATCTTAAGAGACAGACCCAATTCTATATTTATTTCCTTCCCAAGACACTTTGGTTCATCCCATCCCAAAGCATGAACATCTTGCTTTGGTTCCAACCTGTTTGTTTCTCACATTGTGAACTATCCTTGGTATCCCATGTTTCTTAACAAGAAGAAGAAGAAAAGAATTACAGTTGGGAGTTACTAAAAAATAGGCCTTATTATTTTTAAAAAGATTTTATTTATTATTTTTAGAGAGAAGGGAAGGGAGAGAGGCAGAGAGGGAGAGGGACATTAGTGTATGGTTGCCTTTCACCTGCCTTCAGCTACGGACCTGGCTGGAGACCTGGCTTGGGATCGAACCAGCAATCTTTGGGTTTGCAGGCCAGTGCCTTATCCACTGAGCCACCAGCCAGGGCTGTAGACCTTATTTTTAAGAACAGTTTTAGGTATGCAAAAAATTTAGAAGATAGTTATAGATACTTCATTTACCCTCACAATTAGTTTTCCCTATTATTAACAGCTTACATTAGTATGATACATTTGTTTTACTAATAAACCAATATTGATAATGTTCTTTTTCTATTTCAAGATCCAACCCAGGACACCACATTACATCAATTGCATCTCTCTCTTTGGGGTCCTCCCAGCTGTGGCAGTTTCTCAGGCTGTTTTTAATGACTTTGACAGTTTTGAGGTGTGCTCATTGGGTATTTTGAAGAATACCCCATACTCGGGTTTATAGGATGCTTTTCTGGTGACAGGATTGGAACTGTGGGTTCCTGGGAGGAAGACCACACAGGTAAAGTGCCATTTTCCTGCCATCCTATCAAAGGTACACACCATCAACATGGTTTATGAGCATGGATGTTCGTGTTGATCACCTGGCTAAGGTAGTGCTTGTCAGGTTTCTCCAGTGTAATGTTACTCCCTGCCCCCAGCCTGTTCTCTTTGGAAGGAAGTCACTATGTGCAGCCCATGCCTAAGGGTGGGGAGTTAGGATCCCCTCCTTGAGGGTGCTGCACCTCCATAAATAACTTGGAATTCTTCTGAATGAGAGATTTGACTCATATTTTCCATTTATTTATTTACTTATAACTATATCTTCATGGATATTTATTTTTTACTTTGAGCTATAATTCAGTACTGCTTTATTTTGCTCCTCAAATCATTCCATCTTTGGCCGGGAGCTCTTTCAGTTGCTATCTGTGCCCCTTTCACGTGCCCCTTAATATGTTGGATTTAAAACATTTAAAAAAAATTGGTTTGAGCAAGTCCTTCCTTTCTGGCACTACAAGATGCTCCAGGCTCAACCTGTACAAGTGCTTTACATGGGGGTGGAGACCACCTGGTCACCAGTGGCTGTCCCTTTAAAGAAACTTGCCCCCAGCCTTTGAATGAGCCTGAGAGTAGTAGTTTAAAACCCCACAGTGATGGGTACTGAGTGGGGGAAGAGTCGTGTCCTCCCACCTAAGAAAGTGGCCCAGGTTCCAGGTGCAGGTGTGAGGGAGGATGCATTGACAGGCAGGTGACAGGGGACAGAAGACAAGATGGAGGTTGCAGTGGGGTGACGGCCCTCTTCCTGAGACTAAGTCCCTCTCTCTCCAGCTAAGGGAACAGACCCATTATCTGCAGCTAAGAGCAACCTGCCAGGCAACCTGCTCCATCTGCTGACAGAACACCTGAGTTGAGTTTTAAAAGATATTTGGGGTAATCTTTAGTTTCAATGGGAGAGAGAAATGGGGCAGGAGGACAGAGAGGGAAGCATCTCCACTGTGTCATGTGCCAACCCAAATGAATAACTAATGAAAGCAGATTGTATTGAGCAGATTTTAATATAAATTAGGTTAATGATGACACATTTGAAATAGTACACTGGAAAATAAGTCTGTAACAACAAGCTAACAGATGTTGGCATTTTTATTATTAATTATACATTTCATTATCATCTGATTATTGCCAAACATCATTTGACAGGAAAAAATTATATAAATGATTCATACACATTGTTACAGTGTTCATGGGTACTGGGGTCTGTTTTATTAGTGACTTGAGTTGTCTGGTATCATTCTTAAAAAGTCTTAAGTTTAATCAAGGCTAGTAATCCATACACATGTGTAGCAATAATCCTTATTTAATTGTGCTTATCATTAGAGGATCTTGAAGAATTTCACATCCTGACTCATCTGCCTTTCTATACTCTTTAGTGCCAGGCCTACAGAGAGGAGGTTCAGGTTCTCAGGGAATATTACTTAACAAATATAGTGGAATCACTGCACATCATATTGTCACTTCTCAAAAGGAGCTCACAGAGAAACTATAATGAAATTGCCATTCTAACAACTGGGGAACTAAGAAATTGGGTTTTTGTCTCATATAAGCAAGATGAAATTAAGAAAGCAGTAGCCTAGATAGCCAGTCACTAGACCAATAAAATTTTAAATGAGTTTTTGTCTCTCATGCTTTTGGTGAAATCTGTTAATGTGATCTACATGTTATAGATAATCTGTTGGTGCCAGCAGTACCACTCTTTTACTTGGATATTATTCTAGTTACAGTTTGCTGACCACTTCAGACAGTTTAGGCCCCATAAGAAAACCTCGTGATGTATGTGTTGTCTGGGACGTACATGGGGCAGCTGGCCCAACTGTGTTGGGGCGTGGGGTGTTGATGAAGACTGCCAGAGGTGGTGTGGAAGCATCAGATGCCTCCTCCATAAAGTACTGGTAGTGCAGTTGGCGAAGCTTAGTGGAAAGGGCTGCTTGTATTTTTAGGTTAGCGGGCAACTATTTTATTTGCATGATTGAACAGTTCCAAAAGCCCTTCTAAAAATATCGACTCCCAAAGCTTATCACAGCATCACCACTCTCTGCTAGCTGGCCTGTGATTCCCAACATGAAGGTCACTCCCCTTGGAAAACTGGTAAGATGCTGGCAACAGAAAGTTGTGAAGTGTCGTCATATCCTCAGCATAGAGGAAGCCCCATGGGCTCTCTGCCACTGATACGCTAGGAAAAAATGTCTCCTATGTCTTCCAAGTGATAGTACCCTGGGGGTCATAATCAGATTAGCGGAAGGCCAACTGTGTGAGTCCCAGCCCGCAAGGGGGGACGGAGCATGAGTAGAAATGTAACAAGAGTCAAAATACCATATTAGTCATTAGAGCCTCTCTCAGGGAGCATGCTGTGTGGGGTGGAAAGAATTTTACTAGCTTCTTGGAGTATAAATTGACATCTTCTGGTGTATGCTCTAGTAACAATAGGTGGTAGTCATACCGGCTTTGTAGAGAATGTATTTAGATCAAAGCAGGCCTTTTATTTTGGTGAGAAGATGTACAAACATTATGTCCAGAATTGATTGCTGAGAACCAGAAATGGGGGCTGAGCCTGTCACTCCTGGGCCCCTTCTCCATCCTTCTTTCAGCAGTGCCACACTCACATCTACTCAAATGCTCAACCACTATTTCAAGAACATTGATTTAATTGGGTATCAAATTATTACCCTGCTAACTGTATCCATATATCTCAACCCAGTCTACCATAGCTAGGAGCAGGTATGAGGCTGGTGAAAAATGAAGGACCCTCCAACAAGGAGTGAGCAGCTAGAAACACTGACAGGAGATGTGTATTTGCATACACGAGGTAGGGGCTGGGGGCCCTTCCGCACTGCAGGCCCCGCTGCTGCAGTAGTGCTACATGCTGGCTTCCTCACTTTTATCCTGGTATAGTGCTAGCTGTCTGCTGGGACCAGAAGACTACACTGGGCTCAAGGAGAGTCTCTTGTCTGGTCATGAGATGTTACTGCTGTTAGGAGGCATGAAATCTTAAAAGGAAGGGAAAGAAGAGGATGGGCCAGAAGGCACCACTTGGGGTTTGGGTAATAAAGAGGTGGGAGCTGTGAGAGTGTACCCTAGCCAAGGCAACACAACTTGATGAGGAATCTGGGGTAGGCACATTCAGGAGATGGCTATAAATCCATGTTGAGAACTAGAGAGACAGACATGGGGTGGGAGTGGGGGAGAAAGAGAGAGGGACAGACTTATAAACAGCCTGCACTTCCCTCATAACCAGAGTCTTACCAGAGATAAAAAAGTTCATGTCCCCATTGGATGCTATGGCGGTGCATCCATGATCACCATTAAACAGCAAGAATTATAAGGCAAGTTAAAAAAAACACTTATTCAGAAAAGAGAAAATTCTACGTAGTGCTTTAAAATTTTATTGTATTACTCTTTTATTTTTTTATCATTTAATCATTTTCGGTAAATTTATAAAGTTGCGCAATCATTACACAATCCAGTTTTGGAACATTTTCATCATCTCTAAAGATTTCTTCTACCTGTTTGCAATCCATACCGCTCCCCATCTGTGCCAGTTTTGGAAGTAAAAGCAATATATGCCTGCTGAATATTCAAGATTGCCTCCATGAAAACAATTGTGCACTTCAAGCTTCTAAATGGAATGATCCTCCTCAGTAATAAGATTTGTTTAGCCCGTAAGTTCTTTAAATTTTTGGGTTTTGGTCAAGGGCAGTGTTTATTAATACTGACGACCATGAGGGACCTTCTGACTCTCACCTTGTGTATTTAGTTAAAACATGTACAGCATCTGCCATGCGTTCTTGCTGGTGTCGTTTCCTCACTGCCACCAATTGAATTTCCAATTCTGAATGCACATTCTAACACTCTGGTGCAGGCTGTTTTCTGACACCAATAACCAATTCTCTAATTCCCCGGATGCCAGCTGTGTGTTCAACGACGCAATTCAATTCTGACATCAACTACCGAGAGTTAGCATGGAACTCAGAGCTTAAGGGCTCAGTCCCGCAGGAGTGCCCCCCACTTCAGGTGCCATCCACAAGTCCTGGGGCTCCTGTACTTTTGACTGATTGGCTATATATCAAGGGTTCCCATGACCCCTTTCTCAGGTTTGATAGTTTGCTGGAACGGTCCATAGAACTTAGGAATACATATACTTATTCTCACCAGTTCATTATAGGGGATGTGATAAAGGATACAAAGGAACAACCAGGTGAAGAGGTATACAGAGGTCCAAAAGGTCTAGTGGTCAGGAGCTTCTTCTGTCCTATGGAGCTGAGTGCACCAACCTCCCAGCTCCAAGATGCATTCACCAACTTGGAAGCTCTCTGAACCCTATTGATTAGGGGATTTTATGGATGACTCAATTTATAGACAAGATTGACTATAAATCATTTGCCACTGTAGTTAACTCACTCTCTAGCCCCTCTCCAATCTTTGGAGGTTGGGGGTGAGGCTGGAAGTTGCAAGCTTCTAGTCAAGGCTTGATCTTCCTGGTGACGGGCTTCCAATCCCGAAGCTACACAACAGCTGCCAAGCATCTCCTCATTAGAAAAACGATACTCTTAGCAACCAATCAGGGAATTTCAAGAGTTTTAGGGGTTCTGCTGTTACATCTGGCTCAGAGTTCAGATATCTTTCTATGGTACCATACCTGGAGAGCACCTGAAAAAGTTCCAGTTCTTGGGCTCAATTTCTGGATTTGGGTCCAGTTGATGTTGGTAGGGTCTGAGTCTGGATAAGTTTAAAGTGGTCTAGGCAAGGCTAAGGTATAGCTGAAGTTGACAATCACTGGGAAATATTTGTTGATCATCTTCTGTATGCTTAGTGGAGCTATTCTGGACTTCATGGCGATTACAAAGAAAAATAAAACTTATTTTAAGACCTCAAGGTGTTTATAATTTAGGGTTAGGATCAGAGAAGTGGATGCATTTAAAAGAAAGGAATATGATTAAGTTAGTTAAGGTGTAGTAAAGAAGCAATTGCTTTTCTTTGGAGGGGTTGGAGAAGGCTCTACAGAGCTGGGGGTCTGTGGGCTGGGTTTTCAAACATGCGTAGAGCTGTGACAGGCAGCAAATGTGGAGCAGGCGCTGCAGTCCCAGTATATGACTTAACCTCCAATGTCATAGACAACTCTGTCTTGCAATGGTATTCTGGAGGAAAAATATTACTGTTCTATTGAAAAATCCAGTTACACATTTATACGTTTAACAAAGGTTCTTTATTCCTTACTTACCCTGCATAGAATTTGTGGTGGGCAAATCAGGAATTTATGCAAAAGTCAGTGAGGACCAAAATAAACATATACAATGTTCTGGTACACACCATTCTGGCTTATGAGGTGTGTACTTGGCATACATTTGTACAAAGATGCTTGACCCATTTCATGCCAACTGCCAACCCAAGGTCTGGGAAAGCAAACATGGTGAGGTAGATTCATGGAGTAACACATGTCCTGATGTCAGTACCGATTTGCAGGGCTGTTTATTTCATTAGTGGAGGGTGTTTGAATCTCAAGCCAAGTCTGTGCCTTCTAAATTTGCCATGATATGGTATAATTATTTCCTAAAGGAAAGTTAAATGTTTATAACATCTGGCTTCCATTAGGAAATTGTAGGGAAAACACAGTCCACACGGGGCTTCTCTGGAGCAACATTGTCCAATGCAAAGTTCATGGCACGGAGATGCCTGAGGAGGTTCTCATAGCATCACTGAACAATTATATCACCCGTTTAAAAGAAGAATTAACACCAATTATATACATTCCTTTCCAGATAACAGAACACACCACAACTTGTTTATGAGGCTAAAATTACATCAATACCAAACCCAGACAAAGACAATACCTCTCCACCAAATTACAAACCCCAACATTTCTCACTAAATTGTATGCAAAATACTCAAAAAATTTAGCAAGTCAAAACCACCAATGTAAAAAAGGAATTACATGTCACGACCAAGTGGGATTTACTGCAGCTATGAAAACCTGATTAAACATTCAAAAAATCAATCAATGTAGTCCACTATACCAACAGGCTAAAGAAGGAAAAGAAATTTGCATGATTATATACATTAATACAGAAAAATCATTTGCCCAAGTGTAACACACACACTCATACACACACACAGATTTTTCAAAATCTGAGCAGAGTAGGTAAATGTAGAGGGAAACTTGGTAAAGAATACCTACAAAAGACCAACAACCAATTATCGTACATAATGCTGAAAGACTGAATGCTGTCCTATGATTGGGAACAAAGCAAGGATATCTACTCTTACTACTCTTATTCAATGTAGTACAAGGAGTCCTAGTCACTGTAACAGGCAATGAAAAAACATAAAATGCATATCAACTGGAAAGAAGAAATAAAACTGTTCCTATTTGCAGATGGCATAATTGTCAAAAATCTAAAATCTCAAAAATATTTGCACTGAAAACTTTTAGAATTAATGACTTCAGCAAGGTGACAGAATATGAGATCAACATCTCATTTTTACATAATTATAATAAATATATGGAAACAAATAAAAAACAATATTAAAATCACTTCTAAGAAAGTAAAATGGGTGAACTTGGCAAAATATGTGTAAGATCTGTATGAAGAAAATTTAAAATGTTGATTAAAGTAATTTAAGAAAACAAATAAATCAAGAGATATACCATGTTCATGAACTGGAAGACAACAGTAGAAATATCAATTATCTCCAAATTCATCTTTTGGTTTAATGCAATTTCTATCTAGCTTTCAGCAATAATTTTTTTGTTTTTGTATTCATGGTCAAGCTTATTATAAAATTTGTATTAAAAAAGCATAGGCTTTAGACTAGCTAAAACAATTTATAAAAAAGATTCTATTTATTATTTTTCAGAGAGAGGCAGTGAGGGCGAGAGACATCAATGCATGGTTGCCTTTCACCTGCCTCCAGCTACAGACCTGGCTGGAGACCTGGCTTGCAACCTAGTTATTTTGCCCTGGCTGGGAACTGAACCAGCAACCTTTTGGCGCCTTACCCACTGTGCCAGCAGCCAGGGCTCTAAAACAATTAAAAAAAAAAAAAAATAAGAAAGTGGGAAAATCCACTCTCTCCAAAATGAGAGTCTAATAGATAGTGGTGGAAATAAGCCTACTGAATTTCATGATTTATTATAAAGTTACAGTAATCAAGAGTGTGTGATATTAGTGGAGGGACAGACTTATAGATCAATGATACAGAATAAAGAACCTAGAAATAGACCCAAATGATTATGCCCAACTGACTTTTTGACGAAGTTAAATGTTTCAACAAATGGTGCTGGAGCAACTGGATAGCCACAGGCAAAACTTAAAAAGTCTTGATCTAAATCTCATAGCTTATTAAGAACTTGGCTGAAAATTAATCAGACTTAAATATGAAATGTAAAACTAAAAACCTTTTAGAAAAAAATGAGAAAGTCTTCAGGATCTAGTACTTGGTGATGAGTCCATAGATTTGACACCAAAAGTATAATACATTAAAAAAGTCAGGGATTTTTAAAATTAAAAACTTTTGCTCTGGCCCTGGCTGGTGGCACAGTGGATAAGACACTCGCCTGCGAACCCAAAGGTCGCTGGTTCGATTCCCAGCCAGGGCACATAACCAGGTTGCAAGCCAGGTCTCCAGCCAGATTTGTAGCTGGAGGCAGCCATACATTGATGTCTCTCTCCCTCTCTGCCTCTCTCCCTACCCCTCTCTTTAAAAATAACAAATAAAATCTTAAAAACAAACAAACAAAAACACACACACAAAAAAACATTTGCTCTGCAGAAGACCACATTGGTAGGATTAAAAGACAAGTTACAGGCTGGAAGAAAGTATTTGCAAACCACATATTTGATAAGGAATGTGGATCTGAAATATATCTAAAAACCATAAAAACTAAATAACAAAAATTAAATAATAATCCAATTAGGAAATGAGGAGCATTCACTGAAGAGGATGCATATATGGCAGAGAAGCACATGAAGAAATATTCAATGTCATTAATAAAATTAAAACCAGCATGATCTTGGCTGGTAGCACAGTGGATAAGATGCCGGTTTGCCAGCCCAAAGGTCACTGGTTCCATTCTCAGCCAGGGCACATAACCAGGTTGCAAGCCAGGTCCCTAGCCAGGTCCCCAGCTGGAGGCAGGTGAAACACCATACATTGATGATTCTCTCCCTCTCTGACTCTCTCCCTTCCTCTCTCTCTGGAAATAATAAATAAAATCTTTATAAATAAATAAATAAATAAATCCACAATGAGATAGATACCACTACTGGGGTTTAAATAAAAATAGTGACAGCACCAGATGCTGATGAAAAGACACTGGCTCACCTACACTGTTGGTGAGAATGTGCAATGGTACAGCTATTCTGGAAAATAGTTTGGTAATTTCCTTGGAATACTAAACATGCAATTGCCATAAAATGTGGCAATTGCAATCCTGGGCATTTATCTCTGAGAAATGAAGACTTATGTGTACACAAACACCTGTGCACAAATGTTTATAATAATTTTATTTTATAAGAGCAGTTTCATAATATTTTTATTTGTAACAGCTAACTGGAAACAAGTTAGATTTTTAAACAAAAATTATTATAGCATATAACAATTAGGCTATTGGCTAGGTGAATGACTAAATGAATTGTGGCACAGCCATATCATGCAATCAAGAGCGTGTAATATTAATGGATGGATAGACTAATCAATTAGGATAGCTTGTAAATAATTAGCAAATAAAAGGGAATAATAGGTATTATTGACACATGCAATGATGTAGATGTTATTTTGGGTGTAGAAAACCAATCCCAGCAGATTACATACTATATAATTCCATTTATTTAGCATATTTGAAATACAAAATCATAGAAATGAAGAGCAAGTGAGTGGCTGTTGGAAGTTAGAAGACAAAGGAAGGGAGAGAATTTGTTTTGGCTCAGAAAGGGCAAGAGGAGGGAATCCCTTTGGTAATGGAACTGTCCTCTATCTTGGCTATATCAATATCAATATCTTGATTATGATACTGTACCATAGTTTTGAGTTTTGTAAGATTACTATTGGACAAAATTGGGTAAAGTGTATAAAGGAACTCTCTGTATTATTTCTTACAACTGTAGGTGAATTTACAATTATCTCAATTTGAAACACTTAGTTAAAAATAATCAAATGGAGGTGAGAGGAGGCCTAGCATTATTGATCACTGACTACATGGTGGACCCTTGGATAAATGTTTTTCATATATTGTAGCTTATATTCTCACAATATCTCTTTGAGATACATATTATTGTTCTATTCTACAGATAAGAAACAGTAAGGCTTAGAGATAAGAATTAAACTGGTTTAGAAACATAATTGATAGAGGCACAGCTGGTCAAACTAAAAAGAGTTGGAACCCAGATCAATGTGATCAATAAATCTTTTCATTCACTCAATTCCATGTCACCATGATATTTGCTTATTGGGTACATTTAAATTCTCTCAGTGGTGTTCCTCTAAGATTTAGACAGATCTCAAAGTAGCATTTGCTATAAATGGATCTGAGAATAATACATAAGTGGATCTGAGAATAATATTGTCAAAAGCAAAGATGAATTTTTGTTTCTATACACTTTCTTCCCCTCCCTCCAATCCAGAACCACATCACTGAGGTGGAAGGAGGTTGGTGGTAATTGCTAAGTAAGTTAGTGCCGCTACCTGAGAAAGCTGTCTCACTCATCACCCTCACTGCACTAAACAAGCAAAGCTCTGCCCACCTGGTAAGTAGAGCCCTCTCTATCCCACCAGCTTGCTTTATAGCATTAAAGTTTTCTGGTAAGAAATGCTGTCTTTCTTCTTTCATATGATGTCCCTACTGCTCATGTTCCTTGGTGCCTCTTGTTCTGTCAGATGATTTTAAATGTTAGAAACTTCAATTCTGACCATCCCTTAAACACAAAATGGCATGCATTTTGGAACATCTCCATCAGCCAAAGAAGTAATTTTTTTAGTAGCTAATTCAAGACTGACTTCTATTTACTTGGTTTACAACCCACCCTCTTGAACCAGGGGGCTTGTTGTGCATTTCCCAAATTAAGAATACTAACCGATGCCCTGGCTGGTGGCACAGTGGATAAGGTGCCGGTCTGCAAACCCAAAGGTTGCTGGTTCAATTCCCAGCCAGGGCAACATAACCAGGTTGCAAGCCAGGTCTCCAGCCAGATCCATGGCTGGAGGAAAGTGAAAGGCAACCATACATTGATGTCTCTCTCTCCCTCTCTGCCTCTCTCCCATCCCCTCTCTCTAAAAATAATAAATAAAATCTTAAAAAGAAATTAAAAAAAAAAAAAAAAAGAATACTAACCGAACAAGAAAAAGCACAGAAAATGTCCATGTAAAAGGGCATTTTGGGAAAGCATACAATAGCAACAGCAGCCATGGCAATAACAAACCTATGTTTTCTGAGCCCTTGAATTCATTTTTCTTAGTTCCTCAGTTAAACAAAAATATTGAAAACTCTTACATTACATATTTTAGGGTGGCAAATGTAAGGTTTTATCGAATAGCCTCTGTTCCTTCAAGTCTTTAGGGAGCTGCTGATGATAGTTATTCAGAAAGTCCACATATGTAGTTTCCTAAGCACTTTTGTTAAGAAGAGCACTTCTGAGTTGTAATATCAGTGACATGCCCGGGGGAGGTGAGCCACATACTCAGGGAACTCACAGCCTGTATGTCACAGATTGGAGCATCAGTACATCCTGGGAAACTCTGAGCCATCTGTGTCCCTGGGCTCTCCTGGGCAAGTAGCCTTAGACAGACCCCTGCTTTTGGGTGCAGGTAGCAAGGCTGTGGCAACATTCTCTGCCATCTCTGCATGAACAATGCGTATGCATTTCTGTATGCGCTCTCATCAGACTGCCTGACTGGAGAAGTCTCCTGGCCCAGGAGCTGTGTGCCTGCACAGGGCTGACGATCTAGGTGCAAGGCACATATTTAAGAGTTTACTAATAATGCTCAATCTCTTCCACTCTCTGCTCTCTCTTTCTCTTTTGCTCTTGTTCCCCTTTGTACCTCTCTCCTGGCTTTTCGTACTCTCTTGCCCCTTTAAGTCATGAGAAATCTTCAAGTGGTGGATATCTCAACCAGTGGTCTCCAAAAAGGGGTGTGGAAATGATTATATTGAGGTATAGGAGAAAAATACACGAAATAAGATTTGTCTATAGTTCTTTGTATCCTTTTAAATTTCTTTTTGGGTAGCTGTATCAAGCTTAGTAGTACATAATCATGCATGTAACTTATAAATAAATATTCACATTTTTGCATATATTCTTAATAGGTATTGCACTAATCAAGGTACAAACACCCAAACTGTAGAGCCCACCTATCTAAACCCTGCTTGGCAAGTGATGGTCTATCTCCTTCCAGGAGAGAGATTTTATAGCCTTCTGTATTGGCTCATCTAAATATTTTGTTGCTGTATGTGTTTATACATTCATTTACTTCAATCATTTAAAAATTATTATAGCATATAACAAGTAGGCCATAAGTTAGGTAAATGGGTTTGGCTCAGAATTACTTTTCCTCTCCCTGAGCAAGAGATTTCCCCTAAAGAGGTTTTGGGAGAAAAATGGTTTGTCAACTAGAATTTTAAGCCCATTTGTCTACCCTAGACAAAACAGAACACTTCAACATGCATTTGTGTGTGTGTGTGTGTGTGTGTGTGTATGGGTGTGTGCACGTACACACACATGTATATTCATTCTGTGGAATGGTGACAAATAATATTTAAATTAAAAGGCTGTTGATAGATTGAATGATACAATGTTTATTAAGTAGTATGTTGTTAATTGGAACAGTTTAAAAAGGTAATGTAGTGGCATTTCTAATTCTCAGAAACAGTAATTGCCTCTTCCAGTCTACACTAAATAACCTTATTTTTTCAATATCCCCTCAAAATATATTGCATTAGTTTATGATTTGGTAACTGAAAGTGGCTGCTTCCCTCTACTGAAGCCACAGTAGAGGTAAAAATCCCTTTCCTATCGAATACATCAGCCCTCATTTAATGCATCCGGGATATATGAATTTGCCCTGCATTTTCTTTCTGTAATGGCCCTTCATTGCCAACTCACATTTATCTCACGGTTAGTTATGCGTCCTAAATATTTTTCTACTATGTTTATGCTTAGCTGTGCTATATATATCTGTTACTGGACTTGTGTTCTTTGGAGGATGACCTGGCATTTACCTATTTGTCAGCTTTGCTGATGAAGTCATTTTGTAATCTTTCAAGAACACATTCTATTTTCTCTCCCATATCTAGAGTTCTGGTAATCCCATCTAATTTAATATCATGTACAAATGTGTAAATATATTTGTAAGTTCTTCATTGAGGTGATAAAAAAAAGATATATTCCCTACCAGAAGCTATTTGAGAGAGCTCCCAGGTCAATGCCTTTAAGGACACTTTTTACCTGATCTTAGCCTCAAAGGAATGCACAAGGCAGTAGAAAAAGTGCGGTGACATGGGTAAATGCCCAGAGCTATGGGAGGATGCAGGTAGGGCTACTAATTGTCTTGGGAGATCAAGGAAGTCTCCCTAGAACATGTGGCATTTAAGCTGAGACAAGTGAAAAATGACCAGGAGGATATGCAAGAGAATAGGTTCAAAGGTCTGAAGATGAGGGTGGCAGTTTATATCTTTTCTGGGTACTGAAAGCAGCTCTGTATGCCAGAGGGGACTAAGGCCACTGGTAAGAGATGGCAGGTCTAGTTCATGAGGGGCCTTGTCGGCCAGAGAAAGGACAAACTTTGAGGTCACTGGAAAGACACTAAAGGACTCTTAGAGCAAAATCCTGATACTCTCAGATTCTTTTGTAAAAAATTAAAAATTATTCTCCCTTCAGTGTGATGAATGGGTTAGAGAGAGGGCCAGATTTGAAGCAGAGGGATGTTACAGCTCTCTAGATGTGTGTCTTCTCTTCCCTCCTGGGCTATAAGTTTTCTGAAATAGGACATGGGTCGGTTTCTTGTTTCCCTTTCATCACTTGGCATAAGCCCTTGAAAATATTTTACTGAGTACATGAAAGAAGATATATCACATCAGTATCTTCTCCACTGTCAGTCATAGCTACCACTCTATTAAAGGAGAAAATGAAACAGAACTGGATGACATGCTCTTCACAAAATACTGTTTGCATTTTGTATACATTTTGTGTCAGGAAAGCCTTCATTCTCTAAGCAGTTGCTAATTATTTGCTTGATGATGAGGTGCCTAAGCATGTGGTCCGTTTGTCTGGTTTGTCAATTAGGGTGTATTTGCTGTCAGAAAATATGGCTTGCCAAAACAGAACTAAATATATGAATACCATGAATAGGCCTTCAGTGGTCAGGGGGAAAGGGGTTGTGGGGAGGGGGGAGGCAGAGGCAAGAAAGGGGAGTAGCTTAGACAAGAACCTAGTATAAAGGAACCATGGACATGGACAACAGGTGGGATTGACTTTGGGGTGAATGGGTGGGTGGGGAGGGGGACAGAAGGGAGCATAAAGGGGATGGATGTAATACAACAACAATAAAATTAAAAAAAAAATACTAACTAAAAAAAATGTATAAGCAGAATCTGCCAAGTATCCTTTTATGTCAACTTTGCTCTGTTATCTAGTTACACCTCCTTGAGAACTTTGTCTATTTGTGCTTTATTTTTCTTGATTAAGCTTGCCAAACATCTAAAATATTCTATCATTATAATAATAAAGGTTCACCATTTGGATTGAAAAAAAAAAAAAAAAAGACAAAGAAAATATGGCTTGCCTTTGGTTGTCTTATCTTTAAAATAAGGATGATAATTCTACCTAGATTAGGGGTTATTGTGAGAATTAAAGTAATGGAAGTATATAAACTAGTGCCTAGCAGAAATAAACATTCAATAAATGCTAAGTATTGTGTTGTGATTATGATCATTATCTTAGCTACAGATGACAGAAGACTCAATGGTCACACAGGGTTGACACGGGGCAGGGCAACAGGTGAGCCTTGAGAGAGTGGCCCAGCCAGCTCAGGGGCTTACATGCTGATATGGAGCTTGAACAAAACTCTATAGGTAAAGCTAGAAGATATTCAAGGAGATAGAAATGTGATTTCACATAACTCCCTCCCTCTCTCTCTCTCTCTCTCTCCCTCTTTCTCTCTCATTTTGACTTGAAAAGAGAATGTCAAAAGGAGAGGGGGCCAGGTAAGTGTAGTTCTGGAATGAAAAGTTGGCACGTAGGGGTAGCAAACTTTATTTGAGCTCTGCCTAGGTCTTATTGGATCATTTCTATGTTCCCAGGCACCCTCTCCTTGGCCTCTGTGCTCTTGTCCTTGTAAGAGGCACACTTGTAACTGTTTTGAGAACCGTTGGATGGCTACTAGAGGCCCTGGGCCTGGTCTTGCAGAGCAGAGAAACATGAGAATTCACAGTCCCCAGGAGGCCCGACATATATGATCCATCAGTGCAGGCCTAGGGAAGCCCAGCTTCCCAGCCTTCAGTGGAGAAAACCCTAAGGCATCATTTCTGCTCCACAGCTCCTCACTGCCTCAGGCTGGGACTTTGCCTCAACTCGCACACCTGCCGGACTTCTCTGTCCATGTTCACCTTCCTCCCTCCATTGCAGGTTCCTCCTTCCTTAGTAATGACTCACACTCACACGCTTGTTTCAGAGTTAGCTCTGCAGGACCTGCTGGGAGCAAGAGGATGGAAACTTGGAGAGAGGCAGAAAAATGCCAACAGCACTGAAGACAAACTCAGCTCTTTGGACTTGTGGTGATTCTTCAGCGGTTTCTATGCTCATTTGTTGGGGTAGGCTGAATTTCCTGGCTCCAGGACACTCCTCTTTCATATTCAGGACAGAAGCAACACTAGCGGAAACCTCTTGGAAAGCAAGCAACATTTCAGCCTTGCTGGGAGATGGGGAAGTTGAACTTTGGTTACCCTTAATTCCTGTGAATGAGGGTAGCTGAGTCAGCAATCTCTCCCATGGTTTCAATGGCTGGTTTGACCTGCATAGATTTGAGAGGCTCCCTGGTTTCAAGCTACCACAAAGGTTTCGGGCAGGAAGTCATTTATAACCTCAACCACCAGCAATTTACCCTGATGGTTTGGGGGTGAGATTTTAGTCCTGTTGAATCAACCCTCCCAATTGCTACCCAACCTACCAAGGAAGCAGAGGCTCCCAGATGTCCCAGACTCTGGGAATTGGGGGTGGGTTAAAGTATCATGGTTGAAGACGAATCACTTCTTCATTTTCACTTTTGTAACAACATTGTGAAGAAGGTGAAATAAATTGTGCTCAAAGGACAGGTATGGGAACGGAGTCAGAGAACGCTCTAGCGAGAGGCTTAGAGCCACAGCAAGGGAAAATGTGGAGCTGAGAGCCAAACTGAATCAGAATTTTCTGATTGTACATGCTATGCAGAGGAGGCGAGGCTGTGGGGAAGAGGGTGAGACCTGACCAGTCCCCCCACCTGGGCCCGGGAGCATCTAACAGCAGTGTGTAAAGGTGAGATAAACTGTGGCTGTGAACTCAGGCACCCTAGAGTTCCCAGATACTGCCCACAGCCCTAAGCTGGCTCTACCCAACACAGCTGTTGACTTCCCACCCATTTCGTCTTCCTTGCAAAAAAGTTCTCCAGTGAGTCACTACGGTTGACTCACTGGGCTTAAGTATTTAGCTAATACAGCTAAAATAAAAATTCTGCCCTGGGAGAAGACTTTGGGTATGTAAAGCTTATAATTCCCACATTTCTATTTCTCATCCTGAGTGTGGTTGATGACATTAGGCAATGCTGTTGTTCTACTTAGCAAAATGTTGGAGACAGATCTCGATGATGCAAGTGGGCACTGCAGGTTTTAGCGGGTGGTCTTCTCACCTGCTGTCACAGTGGGTGCATGGCATAAGTCTTTAGTGGTTTTGCTCACTCAGGGGACATTTGAGGAAATGCCACCGTTAAGACTGAAACAATCTCGGTTCCTTCTCGGGTATTTTCTCACTGTTGATTGTGAACTAACAAGGGTAAAAGATCCCATCTATCTGAGTTTGTGGGCCTGTCGTGTGTACCACCTAAGACCCTACGTGTCGCGCCAAGTCCTTCTCCCCTCCCATTAGGTCCCTCCTGTTAGACACCTTCAGGATTCTGTCCTGACAGGAGCTGGGACACAGAATGTCATGTAGCAGGATGGTCAGTCTGGGTATCTCTTTCCAGGAATGGTCATTACTCATCCTGCCTGGGGTCAGGTTAGAAATTAGTCTGCCTCAGCTTCCTGTTGCCACACTGCACAAGTGGGTAGCCAACATGCATTCCTCAAAACCCCTCCAATCCCAAGGTAAAAAGCATGCCCACAATGGAATAATATTTGCAAAACAGAAGATATTTTTTAAAAAGGCAGGTGTGACCACTCAACTGCAACAACCATCCTCCCCTTAATTTATTATTGTCAGGGCCCCTAGATCATGGTGCTGACAGCATGATGAATACACTGAGCATCGGCACAGCTGGCTGATTTGGTTTTTAAAAATAACCCAGGATCGGATCAATAAGTAACCAGAGGGTGTATGTTTATCTTAATTTTTAAACATTAAATATAAGTTATTCCTTCCCCTGTGCCCTGAAATAAAGAGTCTTCATTGCCTTGATATTGAGAACAAAGTGGGCAAGGTACTACTGTGCTTAAGTGGGTGTTCTTCCAACCCTCAGCTAGGCACCCACCCACCCCAGCCTCCTCCCTTCAGGGACCCCAGCACACCCACACAATGTGGTTAGGGCCTTTGCAAAAGGAAATACCCATTTACAGAGTTCAAAAACAACAACTGCACAAGCCCAGGCTGGGCACACATCAGGCATAAACCTTGTGAGACTGCTAGTTTGGGAGTTAGTGAAATCTTAGATTGCATTAATGGATGCTTGGTGTGCAGGCAAAGGAGACAAGAGGCTCACTAGGCTGTGACCTGGTAGACCCATGTCTCAAGTGTTAAGTTCAGATATGGGTGCCATATTTTAACCCATAGCTTTACTATCACCCCTTTTCTAAGATGTCTTATTCCCTCACTCACACCCTGTATTGATTATTAATTAGCAGATGTAACATGAATGGGAAGAAAAAGTAAATTAAATAATAAAATCTGAGGTTGAAAGGTCCTCAAAATAAATCTGTGTCCTTGACTTTTGTATTTCCTTGGCCAACAAAAATGGCATAATGTTACTAATCTTATATTGTTCCAAGTGAATCTCTTATAATAAACAGACAAAGCTCCATTGACTTTCATCATTTTTTTTAACAGAAAAGCGTTATAATGTCCCGGATTTAGACTAAAGAGTAGGCTGTTAAGCTAGAGTTTCTCAAACGTTAGTGAGCATCCAAATCACCGGGACAGACTTCTGGTCCTCATCCCCTTAAATGCTGATTCATAAGGTCTGGGGGCCTGAATCTTATATTATTAACAAGTTCACAACTTATGCTGATACTGCTAGTCTAAGGGCCACCTGTAAGGGACACCTCTATAAAGAAAACAAAATTAGCTTGGTTAGAACTTACCACCTTGTACTTATTTTGTCCTGGTCTAAGGGACACTTCTTCACATGTGGGTTCTGTTCCTGCAGATCCCACTGACCAAGTGTAATTTTTCTCCTGATGTCACATCGCTTCCACTAAAAATCCCCCCACCCATGGCTTGCTTTGGTTGAAGGTATGGAAAAGATACAATGCTCTCCTCTACCATCCACCCAATATGCTCATTGAGTTTGTAGCTTAATTCCCTCTGAAGGGGAGAAGGGAAGGTACTAGAGACAGGGAAGTAGTGTCTGTTTAGCCTAAATAGTGACTAATATAAGTCTTTAGTGGTTTGGCTGTTTTTGCCAGAGCTTTATGCCTTGGAAACCACCTGGCCTACAGAAGTGCCTGGGGCTGAGCAATATGTTATCCACTGAGTCCCCCCTTGAGCCACCTGTACTCAAAAGAGCCCCTGTGTCCAGCCCCTAGAAATGCCACCTTAGCCTATACCCAGAAAACGACCCAAATGGACAGAAAGAGTTATTTCTAGTATATCAGACTATATGATCTGTAAGGCTGACATACATTGTCCCTTTTAATCTTCAAAACAAACCCTTAAAAAAGTTATTATTGCTCCATTTTTTTTAGAATAAGAAAATGACAGTTACACTCAGCATACTCATTCACTCTTACCCAGGAAGTTACTCTGTTTCACAACAGTCATTCCGCTCTGTCTGTACTATACACTTATTTTTGAGCTTATTCTCATTCAATTACCTTACTCTTTCTACCCTTTCCAGCACAGAGAGATGCCAAAGGTCAAATGTGAAGCTAAACACAGAGTGGAGATTAACTCTACCATTTTTACAATAGGGAAAATACCCCAAGTCCTTATACCTACATTGCCAAAGAAACCCAATTAATTCGCTGAGGAGATCAGCCACATTAATCAATTGAAGAGTCAAGTGGACAATACAAGTCATTGACTGAATATTTTATTTTTCAGAGGCCTGTGTAGACATAGCCATGGGCAAGTTTCTTCTGAAAGTGTTACCACAGTTCCAGCCAATTGGTTAGCTTGTCCAGTCTCTTCTCTTTCACCTGGCTCTACTGTCAGAAACTGGGTCAGACATCTGCTTGCCTAGGTCAGGGTCTGAGCACCTCTCCCTGGATTGGATGGCTCCTCAAACAAATGGGCTTATCTTTCAGGACTCTTATTTCAATTACTAAGTACCTATTGAGTCTTTACATTTACAAATTGCTATGATCCCTTTTTTTTTTTTTTTTTTTGTTAGCAATCGAAGCACAGAAAGAGAATTAATAGTGTTACCCTCATCTTACAGACAGAAAGGGCATTGAAGCCCAGAGAGGTTAGGTCACCCAGTGAGCTAGATTGGGGCCAAAATTGTTTCTCCCAGTTTGAATATTCTCTGAACCGTTGTCCACCTTCACAGGGATAAATCAATGAAGATGCATTAACCTTGAGAATCAACTCAATTACGGAAGAACAGACAGGAATTAGAAGAGACATCTTATCATACCAATTGGATGCCTAGTGAAATTTCATTTGGAGGAAATCAACTCAAATGAGAGAGAGATGTGAAGAGTACCTAAGGCTATATACAGTATCTAGCTCATACTTTGTGCCGGGCACTATTCTAAGTGCTCACCTAAATTAACTCAGGTAATCTGTAGTTTAGGCCTAAGAGTTAGGTACCATCCCATTTTCCAGGTGGAAAATGGAAACCTTGCCCAAGGTAATTTACCCCAGATCAACCGATGCTGGATCTAAACCATGTAATTTAACTCTGCAGTGTATGGTTAGACACTGTGCTATATGTGTCTCAAAGAAATAATGTCCTACGATACTATTTCTTTATATTATAAAGTGGAAAATAACGCAGAGATTAAACCAAACATGTAACTTGGCCATTTTCTTCTTTCCTTAAAGTCTATTTTTGTTATGGTGTCATATTCAAAATAATACAAATGTTTACTGAGCCCTCCTAAAGAGACAACGAAGAGGGTGAATTTCATCACCCAGTACATGGCAAAACTCTGTCACATGAGCAACTACTTTTCATGTTCTTCTTAGACCCTTTAGTTTTCATTAGCCTATAATCAACTACTAACTGTGATTTTCTCAGCTAGTTTCCTAGAAGCCTTCAAGCAACAGCCTGGAGTCTGAAGGATGAATTTATTCTCTCCTGCAGACTAAGTAACCTTGAAGGAGACCTTGGAGAAGCAGTAATAATAAGTTCCAGCTTCTGAGAGCAATCCTGAACTCAACTAACAATGAGATCAAGGTGGAGCAGGTGACTCTGGGGGGTGACTCACTGTTGAGCTCATAAGAGGCTCCCAGCCTGCTACCGTTTATGCCTGGGAGCTAAGTTTGCTGCTACAAGCCTTGGCCTGGGGCTAATATGTGACTAGAAATTCTGGTGTAAAAACGCCTCTGTGTGCCCAAACCAGCTGCTTGTCAGCAGTTGAGTTGAAGCAGCTGAGGGAATCCAAAATACCTCTCAACATATGGGCAGTGCTGCCCAGAAGCCATAGAACTGTTGAGGGAAGATGGGAAGGCTGAAGTTTGAATTCCATGAAGGCGGAAGGGAGCTGGGGGTTGAAATAGAAAAGTGTGCAGTTGTCACAGCCTTTTATTTTCAACATCTACTTTTCCATCTCGGCCACCAAGGGTTCCAGCACGCAGAAAGAACACATCCAAACCCTCGCCCAAGCCTCTCGTGCATGCTTTATGCACGCATAGACATCTACACGATTAAACATCACCCTCTCCAGGCTCATCTGCAGTGTTGTCTGCAGAGTGATGACAGGTGGTCAACCATTCACACACTCTTTTCTTTAGCATCTGCATTGTGCCACAGCCAAGCAGGGCACTGGAAATACTTTTCTCTTTCTTTTTTCTTTCTTTCTTTCTTTTTTTTTTTTAAAGTTAAAGTCTAGATAATTGAGATGATCACAGTTGAAAGAGAAATAATGCTAGCATGATATTACCACCCTGGAGTGTGCACAGGGGCCTACAGGTGCCCCTTGAGGATATAGCTAACGCATAGAAAGGCTTTAGAGAGGAGGTAATATATGAATATCTGAACTGGGCCCTGATATGTGCTAGGAGTTTACCAGAGATTCAGAAGAAAAATGCACTGTTCAGCAATGGGCTGTTGCATCATATTGTATTTGTTTTGATTGAAAATGCGAAGCTCATGTTCATTTCAGATTTTTAATGATCCATATGAAGTGGTTTTCATATTTTTACTTTATTAATGCAAAGGCTTTCACAAAGAGAACATTTCTGTACAGTTCTTGCATGACTGTTAAATAAAATAGAAGTTTCCTCTTATGTGGCACATACTTCCTTTTTCTTTTATTATCATCATTTGGATTGATGTGGTAATAAAAAATCCTGGAACCAACTATTCAAATATAATAGAATTCATGCCCCTTGGGTCTTTCTTATTTGTTCTCTTTGATAAGGATATTTTTTGGAATGGGTGCAAAAGAAACTCTAAAGCTTCCTCATTTTTGTAAAATACACACATGAGCAGACACTTTAAAAAATGTAAAAAGTGGGTACATAAACAAAGTCTTAACTTTTATGGGCACAAAAAAAGAAAACTGCAAAGACACTGTCATAGGGCAGAGTCATGCAAGTTGGCACATGCTAGGCTGAAGGAAATTTTCCTAGGATGCCCCTGGGATTCACCCTGAATTCCAGTCACTTCAGGGTTATTCTTAGTAGGTTGTAGTTGACATATACTAGGGCCTTGAAAGAAGTATCTGTTGACTGTATTAGGCAAATAGTAATAAAAACAATGGCTGGATACTGGCAAACAATGTTGAAAGAGAAAAAGAAAAAAAGTAAAAGAAAGTCTAATGCTCGATAGTACTGGACTATACTGGGCTCTAGCTTCTCACAGGAACACTACCCAGCATGGATTTAAATATGTATTAAACTAAGAGGAATTCTTCCAAATGAGCTTAAGTGCATGTTATTTTTAGATAACCTATGTGACATGTTTTTTTCTTAAAAATTTCCTCTTTATATCGACTATAAAATACATACCATTTTCAATCCCATCTTACATATGAGAAGATGGGGGCTGCAAAGGTTAAATCAATTGTTAAGGTCACACATCCGAAATAGCAGAGTCTGGATTCGAACACGGGAAGTTCTGACCCGTAAGCCTTGTATTTCAGTTCCTGTTCATCCTGCACTGTGCCAGAGCCTGTACCCACACAGACTGTAGGAGGTGGCGCTCAAAAGAAGCTTGCACCATACCTGGGAGCTGATCCTGAGAAAGATCAGGAGGGCAATGAAAACAGATGTGTGTGAGGTAGAGCAACAGGGGGGACAAGCTTATCGGTTTAGGTCTCGGGCTCATTCAGGATCCAAGTAACGTTGTAGACAGTGATTTCTGTCCTCTTAGAGGAGATCTGGAGGCTGAAGAGGAGGGATGCAGTGCTACTAAGAAATTAAATCCGGGTTGTCGACTCAGAAAAGGGGCTTTGCACATGGTGTGACTAATGGGCCAACTGTAGCCGTGCTGACCTCCCTGCGCCACCATCCAACCCCCGCAACGGAAGGGAGGGGAAGCTCTGCAGCAGGGGCCTATAAACATCCATGCGCTGCTTCTCCACCAGCCAGGAAGGTGCCAGGGAAATGGCTCGGGGACACATTTGTAATCATGTTATGAGAAAGCATTCTTGGTGTATGTTTTTCCTTTATTCAATTTTCGTTTTTTGTTTTGTTGCATTTTGTTTGGGTTTCTGTAAAGGGGCCTTTCTGGCCTCCATCCTTGAACTAGCTGACATGTTTAAACATTAAAACTGGAATAAGAAAGCTTAATTGCTACGTAATACTAATTGTACTAAGTTGTAAATATTCCCCCAAATAAAAACACTCAAAAAATACTCATTTAAAATAAACTTTAGGGAAGACTCTTTTTTTCTTTTCTTTTCTTTCTTTTTTTTTTTTTTTTTTTAAAGATTTTATAAATTATTTTTAGAGAGAGGGGGAGGGAGAGAGGCAGAGAGGGAAAGAGACTTCAATGTATGGCTGCCTTTCACCTGCCTCCAGCTACAGACCTGGCTGGAGACCTGACTTGCAACCTGGTTATGTGCCCTGGCTGGGAATCCAACCAGCAACCTTTGGGTTAGCATGTCGGCACCTATTCATTGTGCCACTTGCCAGGGCTAGGGAAGACTCTTAATGATTCAGATATAGTGCATTTATAGACATCTTCTATATTTATAATTGATCCTGTAAGCACCATGATGCCAAAGGCCAAGGGTTACTTATCTTAGTGTCTTAACTCAAACTGAGTACTACTTAGTATTTTTGTATGATAAATGTATATATATATATTTTTAACCACCTTCCTCCAATAGAATTTTAAGTGCCTGGCAGAGAAGACCTTATTTGTCTTGTTAACCACTTTCTCCCCACTCCTGGAAGGGTACCTGACCCATAGAGGAACCCAATAAATATCTGAGGATGAATGAACAAGATATTAGTTACAACAGTGCTAGGCTAGAAATACACGAAAAACTTAAGATGTTTCCTAATAACTGAATATATGAAGTTTAAAGACCACCTCTCCCCCAACAATTGAAGGGGTAAAACAGTGTGTTGAGTTGAAATATGTTTATTTTGCAGGTGTTTGCCTGTGGGGAGGGGAGCTGGGTGTACGTATTCCTCAGTGCTGTGTTTGTAGCCAATTATTTATCTCTGTGTTATGTAGATGTACATTTTCAAAATTCCTAAAATTTTAGAATAGTCAGTATCATTCTTTCTCCCAAAAATAATGGAAAAAGAAATCATCTGTTTCATAACCATGAAACAGCATTAGCTATGTTTCTCATAAACACATTTACATAGGTTCTAAAACATGTTTTACATTGCACAATCTATGATAGTGTTGTTCAGGTTTTTAATAATTTCAAGATCTAGAAAAGAAGCTAGAAAGTTTCAGATTTGTAGCAACTTGCCAAGAGAACAAAGGTTAGATATCGCTTCACTTATAAGAACCCACTTACTTTTCAAGCTCAATTATGCAGAATAAAATTGATAAAAGTAAAGTATAATGGGGGGGAAAAGGGCTTTGATTTGTCAAAACAGTCTTTACAGGAGTCTGAGTGATAAAACCCATGTCTTTGACCCACATGAAAGGTCGCGGGGCCTCTTCTCCCTGGCACATGCTAACCAGGACAACACAAACAGCAAGTGGGAAGTGCTCTGGGGCTGCAGGAGACAATGGGAAAGGATAGCCAAGAGCCAGGAAACTGGAGAAAAGAAGTAATATGCATGAAAAGGAATGCCAAGTGTCCACAAGATTAGCCTGGCTGGAATTATTTTGAACAAGAGCTTTTTTTAACCACACCATTTTTTTTTCTTTTCTTTTCTTTTTTTTTTTCAGTCATGGTTTATTGATTATGCTATTATAGTTGCCCTTATTTTTTCCCCCTTTGTCCTACTCTACCCAGCAACCCCGACTTTCTCAGGCAATCAGTCCGCCATTGTTCATGTCCATGGGTCCTGTGTGTAAGTTCTTTGGCTACTTCATTTCCTGTGCTGTATTTTGATCCCTATAGTTATTCTGTAACCACCTATGTGTACTTCTTAAGATCCTCACGTCTTCACCCATTCCTTCACATACCTTTCCATCTGGCAACCGTCAAAAAACACTCTCTGTAGCCATGATTCTGTCTCTTTTCTTCTTGTTTGCTTCATTTATCTTTTAGATTCAATTATTGATAGATATGTATTTTTTTGCTATTTTATTGTTCAGGTTTTGATCTCCTTTTTTTCAAACAAGTTCCATTAACATTTCATATGATAATGGCTTGGAGATGATAAACTGCTTTCATTTTTACTTGTCTGGGAAGCTCTTTATCTGCCCTTCCACTCTGAACGATAGCTTTGCTGGGTAGGGCAATCTTGGTTGTAGGATCTCGCTTTTCATGGCTTTGAATATTACTTGCCAACTCTTCTAGCCTATAAGGTTATTTTTGAGGAAAATCAGCTAACATTCTTATGGAAACTCCCCTGTAGGTAACTAACTTTTTCTCTTGCTGTTTTAAAGATTTTCTCTATCTTTAGCCTTTGGCATTTTAATTATGATGTATCTTGGAATGGGCCTCTTGCATCCATCTTGTTTGGGACTCTCTGCGCTTCCTGAATTTACATGTCTATTTCCCCCATCAATTTAGGGAATTTTTCTTCCATTATTTTTTTCAAGTAAGACTTTCCAATTTCTTGCTTTTTCTTTTCTCCTTCTGGCACCCCTATGATGCAAATGTTGGAATGCTTGATGTCCCAGATACTGTTTATACTTTTCTCATTTTTTTGGATTCTTTTTTCTTCTTCTTGTTCTGATTGGTTGTTTTTTGCTTTCTTATATTCCACATATAAGATTTGATTCTTGTATTCATTCACTCTACTGTTGTTTCCCTGTAAATTGTCCTTTATTTCAATTAATGTATCCTTCATTTCTGATTGGATCTTTTTTTATGTTGCTGAGGTCCTTACTAGGTTCCCTGAACACCCTTATAACCAGTGTTTTGAATTTTGCTTCCGATAGATTGCTTATCTCCATTTCATTTAGCACTTTTCCTGGAGTTTTAATCTGTTCTTTCAATTGGGCCATGTTTCTTTGTCTCCTTGTTTTGGCAGCCTCTCTGCGTTTGTTTCTGTATATTGGGTAGAGCTGCTTTGACTCTGCATCTTGGTAGTGCAGCCTAATGTAGTAGGCGACCTGCCTGTACAGCCTCCCCTTTCACACCACCTGGATACTTGAGGTGCGCCCTTTCTGTGGGCTGAGTACACCCTCCCCTTGTAGTTCAGCTTTGGTTGCTGTCAGCAGATTAATGGGAGGTATTTACCCAGACCAGTCAGCTGCAAGGATTGGCCGTGACCACCAATCTTTACTCTCCATGGAGGATCAGCTCTGCGGGGCAGGGTGGTGGTGCTCTGATGTGGTCTGTGTGTCCACTGGGTGCACTGATCCTGGGGTTTCCTGGGTGGTGCAGGCCAAGGTCAACCTCCACCTGTGCTTTGCCCAAGGCCACCCTGCCTCAGTTACTAAACAATCATGGTATGCTGCTAGTTATGCTGGGCTTGGACATGTTCAGGCAAATCCAACCTGTGAATCTAGGCTGGCTGCTGCTAGCACTGGGCCTGGAGCTCACTGAGGCAGCTGTTGCTTCTTTGAGAGGATTTAGGAAGTTGTGAAGCCTGAGCTAAGACCAGCCATTCATATGGAAAAGTAGCTTGGGTGGATCTGTAAATTAGGTGGGGCAGAGTCCCTGGGGATCTCTAAGGTGGGTCAAATAGTGATAGCTAGGTTACAGTCTTAAACATGACAGCAGCTTGCCAGCTCTGTGGAGGGAAGGTTTTGAAAAGGGACAATGGCTTCTGCTCACCTTGGTGCCAGACACTTCAGTTTCTCCCTGTATGTCACTGGTGCCTTATAAGCTGCTATACCAGTGCTGGAGCTCAGAGGAAATGAGTCTGAGTAGGTGTGTAGAGAAGTCCGAGCAGGTGAGTCCACATATGGGTTATTTAAGAGGAACTTCTTGGGGCTCCAGCAGTTTTCTTTCACTAAATCAATCCCTGCTGATTTGTGAAGCCAGAAGTTGTGGGGATTTATAATCCTGGAACTCTGCAGTGGGGGTCCTGGTGTAGAGCTAGGACTCCTTGCCCCTGAGAGATCCCTGCTGAATTTTTATCCACCATATGTGGGTGAGGCACCAGTCTGTTCTGTGTCTGCACCCCTTGTACCTGTCTTGATGGATGTGGTTTCTTTAATTCTGTAGTTGTCAGACTTTCATTCAACTCAAGTTTTGATGGTTCTGAGTGAGGGTTCTTCTATATTTTAGTTGTAATTTTGATGTGGTTTTGTGGAGAGGCGAGCTATTTCTGCCTATGTCTCCAACTTAACTGAAGTCCCCAATTTTTCAATGAAAAGTTTATTGTGTTAACTTTTCCTCGAAGGAAGAAATACATTGAATTTCTTCTGTTTAGGTAGGCAAGGGACTGATGATTGCATTGCATCTGTATTTTATTTTCAAAAATGCTTATTTTCTCAGTAGGAAGTTCTGTCTTAGTCACCATGAGCCCTGTGATTTGATCACCATAATTCAATTCCCTTTCACTTCTTTAATAGAATCTATATAAATCCAAACATTTAAAGGGACAATTGTACAGCCACACAGCCAGTATAAGGTAGTGTTTTAATATAAAACTTATACTCAGAATACCATTCTTAAGAACATTCCATTCCAATGCCTAACAATCAGCTTCAACTCTCAGCCAGCTAATTCTACATCCATAGACATAATTACCTAAACCCAGGACCATGCTAAAGGCAGAAACTACCATCCCTCCTACCTGTTCCCACTAATTTCCTCTGTTCCCTCATAGTCTATTTTTATCATACATCTCATTCTTGCCTCCTTTTCTTAATGCCACTATTAAGCAGCTCTTACCTGTATTCCCCTCCTTGCTTTGGCTCCCCTGAAATGTGGCTACTGTAACTCAGCTTAATAAAAAATGTAGCTGCTTCTGAAAACAGTTTTTAACTATTAATTTCTCAACTGTCACCTTAGTGACTTTTATGGGATGAGCCTTCTTTCCTCATAAACTATTTAAGGCTTGTTCTAGTGCTCTAAGATTATGACATTTGCAATACTCCTATGGGTCTTAAATATCTGTAAATACTGTTCTAAGATTTACTTTTCTAGATAATGTCCCTTTTTTCTTTTATGTCATTAATATATGCTTATTATAGATCCTACAGAAAAAAATCTCTGTAATCACATCAGCTTAATGATAAGCCTATTTTATATTTAATACAAATAAACACACACGTATACATATTCATTATACAAACTGTATATAAAGTTTTATCTTTGTTTTTTCACTTCATGTTTTAGTGTGTTTTCCCATATCATTAAAATTTTGTTGAAAAGACATTTTAACACACATGATTCTTTTGCTCATAAAGTAAATATCATTGTCATGATTGAGTAATTTCTTTTTGTTAGATATGTAGGGTATAAAAAAAGGTAAGGTATCTTACAGCAGAAATGTAGAAAAGCACAAAGCCTATAGTATCTTTTAAATTTACAGGCCAAGTCCTAGACTCCTCTGTGTGTGTGTGTGTGTGGTGTGTGTGTGTGGTGTGTGTGTGCGTGTGTGAAGAAAGATTGGGGTGGATAAACTAATCAATTGTATGCTACTTTGACATAGACACCTTGTTGATGCCTCCATTTTGATGGTGTTTCATATGCTTTTGTTTAGGTGCTGCATACATTAGGCATTAGGAATGACAAGAGTCTTGAGTCATCTGTGTGCCATTTGCCCTATGAAGACATATGTTCTGAGCATGTCTATCTGTTTTAAAATCTTTTTAACTGTCCCATAACATAAAGTCTTTCCTTAAATAACTTAATCCACTTTGAAGTGAACTATATGAGTATCTGTCTTTGCCTGTTCTGCCTTCTTTCATTCTGCTTTCTATATTGGAATCAATCATATTGGGCATTTCCATAGTTTATTAACAATATTGTTCAATAATAGAAAAATAAAGAAGTGCTGAGAAAATGTCTTCTTTCACATTTCAACACAAAATGTTGCTATTAAGAGTTTGGAAGAAAAATGGTACTAAGAATAAATTTTTATACTATGAGTGAATAAGATATCAAAAAAGGAAGCAGATTATGGAAAAGTATTTCTTAAAAAGAGTAAGAAACTATTAATGTACATGGTAATGAGATTGTAGTTTGAGCTTTAGACTATTTCTCTTCACTGCTGTGGTTCAGATGTGTCTGCAAATTTTATCACATGTGTAGTAAAATACATAAGAAAAGTTTATTCAAATAGAATCCAACCTTTTCCTTAGGGATGGGAGATATGGTTAAAGGTGAATCCACTGTTGGAATGCATGCTGAACTTACGTGGTCATGGAGGCAGGCAGTGGCACTAAGCATTTTCCTGAGAAGAACCCATCCCAGGGGAGGAGAGACTCAGCTGAGATGCTCTTGCTCATGTGAGGGGCAGGGAGTCTGCTTATGGGATCATGTCTATGACTTGATTCAGTCTCTGACCCAGTGTTTTGGTGAAAGGGAGGGCCGGCAGCAGAATTGGAAAGCACCTAAAGTAGCCAACTCAGTGGGACTCAATGCTTCTTTAGGAAGGCTACAGGTCAGTTTGTATATTTTCAAAGCAACCACCAGGAGATAATGACCAGGCCAGATAAGGCAGCAAGAAAGACAAGGCCTTTAGGCAGAATAGAGTATGTGTACAGTGCCTGTGGGTATTACAAAAAGCAGTGGGCTGTCCTAGAGAAATTCCTGGATTCTTTGCTGATTTTCCTGAGTAAGAAACTTTGATGTGATAAACCTCTGATATTTTGGTATAGTTTATTACTGCAGTGTTATCTAGCCTATCCCAACAAATAGTATCTGTATACTAACCTTGCCTATATTAAATGTTTTCACTAGCCTTTTGTGCTTTCTATACATCAGGTAAATAGTAATATATAAGTTGTCAGTTTTCCCAGTATGGAAATATTTAATATGGTAAACATTTCAATGAACTTATTAGTTTCCACCACCAACTTAAAATCTGAAATTTTTGATCTAAATAAACAATAATACTTTGAATTATCTATACCTTTATTTCAAAGATTTATACATTATGTTAATTATTACCAGCCAACAAAAAGGATACATTAAATAAAAACACTGGGGCCAGTATTAGGCAGTGGGAGGGTATATCACCCCTGGTGGAGCTTAAGGAAATAACCAGCTATATTTAAATATAGGAGGTTATATCTAAATATAGGCAGTTATATCTAAATATAGGAGGTTATTTGATGCTTGTGAGTCCTTGACTCACCATTATTTAACTACAGGACAATAAATTATGATGAGAAAGATGGAGAAAAACAAAAAGTAACCTCCTTCCTTCCAAACAACCTAGTAAGTAACATCACAACTGTAATGGAAATCTGGTAAATGAGGTAGTTCTCTTTGTTCAAAGAGGTAAGGAGAGGATTCTTATTCTGTTGTTAAACTCTACAGGCATAAGTTCCTCTACAAGTAAAATCAGCCCTAAGTGTATGTTAATTAGTCTAGTTTTTAGTCATTAACAGATCATTGAGATTAAGCCAGAAAAGAGAATTTCTAGTGATAGAGCTTAAGGGAGAGAAGTTTATGAATCAATAATCTATGGATTAAAGACTTTCATACTTTTAAAACCATCTACATAAATAAGTGACCATAATGTCCCTTTAAAGAAATGGTACAGAATCCAAGTCTACTCCCACTTGGCACACAAATGCATCATTCTGTAATATTATCTTGACTGCAGAAAGGACAAAATCTTTGGTTATGTATAAGTTGGAAAACTTTTGAATGATAATTTTGAAAGCAGAGAACATACTATACTCTCAGGCCAAATTATGACCTCAGTTATGTCAAAAACAGTACAAAGAGCCCTGAGTAAAGTAAGAAATGGATAAAGAGAAGGAAAAAAAAACAACAAAGAGGCTGGAGACACGTTGAGTGGAGCCCAGGGTAAGTCTGGCATCTACTCGCTAGGCCATTCCTGAGGCTAGGTCACAAAAGGTACTTCATTTTCGACTTGGTTTCAGACACAGAGCTCCTAATTCCTGATGAGGATGATGGAAGCATATTTTGTTATAATAAAGTGACTTGTGGCAGCCTCTAGATGGCTTCAGGATGGGGGCTGGTCATCAGAGAGAATAAGACTTATCGAAAGCTTGAAACTTTCACATCCTCACCCCACCCTCCAATCCAAAAAAAGGGACAGGGACTAGCGATTAAGTAATTGCCAATGGCCAGTGATTTAATCAAGCACACCTACTAAATTAAACTTCCATGGAACCCCCTAAATGATAGGTTTTGAGCAGCTTCCTCCTTGGTGAGAACTACAGTGGTCTTGCAGGTGGTGCTCCTGGAGGCAGTATAGCACTTACAGTCCTGCCATCCTCTGGCCTCCAGTTCCCACCCTTGTCCTTCATATGCTTATTATCTGACACCACAGCATGGTTTCTTCAGGCCCATAGGTTAACAAGGGTTGCAGAAAAACTAGAGAGAGCAAACACTATGTAATGCTTTAGCAAGTCATCCTGTCTCAGAAAGTCGGGGTACAAATGAAATGTTAGAAAAAATGAAACAGAAGTAAGCAACATGGTGCCAGCCTTCAGGTTTCTTAAACACTCAACAGGAAACAGAAAACGCAGAGACATTAAGGACTATTTATATTGCAAGGGCTGGGGAATCGAGAGAAGATGACTAGTTGATGGCCTTAATGATAATAAACATATGTATATATAATCTCTCATATTGTATAGAATTTTATATTTTATGAAGAACTTTTTCCATTGTAGTTTTGTTTGAGATACTTGGTAAAATGAGGTTGGCAGGGCAGATGTTAATGACTTCATTTTACAGATGAGCAAACTGGGACTCAGCAAGCTCTGCTGACTTGTTGAGTACCACAGAGGTGGTGAGCAGTGGAATATAAAACACCCCTGCCCTCCTACCTTTCCTTTCTCTGCCCCCTCCTCCACTTCTGTGCACTGTTTCCATAGAAGAGGTAAGTTCTAAAGCAGGACTGGAAGTGTCTACATAGACAAAGAGAACACACATCCAAGAGTGGGAAGGAGTGTAGGGTGGCTGTGGGAAGGAAATGATCATGGCAGGTGGAAGAGCCCAGGTATAGAACAGAAAAGCCCAGGGGTGGAATACTAAAAGAATGCTGAGCAGTGACTATGAGAGCCATTGATATTACACAGCAAATGCTTCCCTCCAACTCCCTAAGTTTATCTGCTATATGTCTTCACACATGAGCGACCATAAAGAAAGCACCATTATCTTCACATAGTACATCATCGAATGTAGTCGTATGCAACCTCTCTTGGGCCTTTTCTAAATCTGAGTCACAGTGAGTAATATCATTCTTACTTCTTCTTCATTGGGGCCTGTATCCAAGGCTTATATTCTGATGTGAATCAGAAGTGAACCTCTTTAATTCTTAGTGGTAATTCACATTGCCATTCGCGCTGGCCCTACATAAGCCAGTGCAAGGAAGTGTTGCTCAAGTCAACTTCCTGCATAGAGTGCAAAGACAGGAGATGGTGTATTGTATCTCTAAGCAGAATAAGATGGAGGGTCTCTGAAGGAGTAATGAATGGGATGGAGAGCTGATTAGCATGAGGTGCCAGGTGAGCACAGTGGACCATTAGGATGTAGTGATGCTATGTTAATTTTTCCATAAAGATCTTGTGCAGCCTGAAGCTTTGGTGTTGAGAATGCACATTGATTTCTGTGCATAAAAATAAGAAATTTATCACTAAATAAAAACAGAAAACTTCTACCTATATTCTGTCCCTTCCCACTAGCCCCCTAACATTGTTATCCATTTTTTTAAGCAATAATATTTTGGAAAATGACAATTCTTGAAACCCCCAATCACATTGTTATTGCAAAGTCTGGACTTAGTTGGAAAGCTTTGCTACACTGACTCAGTAGAACTGGTGATCCTCTTTAATTGGATTGATGGTGACAATTGTAATTACCTTAGATGAGACTGCCCGTAATATAATTTTGCTTCCTTCATCAGCCTGAGCTGGACTCATGGAATACACACAGAAGATGCCTCCAATTACTGAGAGGTTAAGGAGAGCATCATATGGCTTCACAAATCATGTTTGTTACTATCTAAGATTCTTAAAATTATGTAGGAAGCTGAATGAATTATTTTCATAAACCACCAACCCAAAGGCAGTCCTATCTAGAGCTATACTATATAGTGAGATGGCTGCATTCCAAAGCTATATTTTAATTTAAATCAAAAAATATCTTAAGGACTTAACACAAACCACTAATAGTAAATCTGCAGTTTCTCACTATTTAGTTACTGCTTATTATTTATAATAAATGATTATTATTATGTAAGTGATTGCATTTAAAATACATTTTTACAAAGCATACAATACTACATAGTAAAGTTTAATTTGATTTTTTCCTATGGCTTGAAAACTTATAGTTTCTAGAAGTAACATAATAAATAATAGGAGACAATTTTAAAATACGAATCTTTATAATAGATGGGGCCATAATTAATACCAAAGGAGCCAGCTGTTTTACTACAATGATGCCTCTTCCTATTTTCCAATTAACACCTGGAGACCTTTAAATTTTTTCCATTGGAAGCCCAGCCTCCAAATAGAACAGGTCTGCCAAATGTACTGCAAACACATGTAGTTACGGAGAAATGGCACATACTGAAAATCCACTCCAATCTTATTAGCGTTAGCATGGCTCTCATTAAAAATAGAGCTGCTTATGGGTTTTTCCTTCTCAAGCATATGAAACATAGAACTTGGAAACATGCCCCTTTGAAAAACTTACTCTCGTATTCACAAACCAGATGGCGCACATCAAATGCATCCTGATTTTCTAATGAAATAAAAAAGGGTTCCTATTGTGTTCTTTAATGAGATTAACGCATCCCCAATGGCTGGTTTTGACAGATACTCCTGGAAAGTTAAACAACTTGGCTAATGCTATCCTGCTGGACCCGGACAGGAAGGCTCTCTCAAGCTGAAGGGCCAGGGCCATGCTGAGAGGCGCTCTGCTTTTTAATTCCTGCAATGGAGGCTTTAGTAGAGGTACAAGCCCTGCCACAGCTGCTCACAAAGAAACCTCCTGTCATTGAACTTCAGAGACGAAGAGTCTGCTGTCTCATAAAAGGGCTAATCAAGCAAGAAAAATAGAGTCTCAATCTCTCCCTCTCGTATTGGTCCAGTCAAGCCAGCCAGCCATATTTCTAGGGCACTCCCACCCCTGACACTGCCAATGAACACCTCATTCTGGGCACCATCTGAATGTCACACACATAACTTCGAGGCACCACACAGCAATATTGCATTCAAAGTCAATAAAATTATGTTGGATTTTTCCAACAAATTAGAGAAGAGTATAATGCAGTTTACCTTGGAGAAGGTTGGTTTGTGTAGTCAAAAATCTGAAAAAAGAGAAGAGAAATGGATTAATACTCTATTACTTCTGACCTCTGTGACCACTATTGTCATTTTCCAATTTGATATATTTCTCACTTCAATAATAAAAATGGTTTAAGCCAAGTTGGATTCTAACCTGAATATAATTTCTCTATTAAATTCCACTATATAGGATAGAAATATGTTCAGCTGAGAGAAATAGTCTTGAGTAAAAACTTGTGGCAGGTTAGATGTAGTTGTGAAACAATTTTTTTTTTTTTTTTAACTTTCAACAACTTGAAGATCTCAGCTATATCTTTTTTTAATCTCCAACCATAGATGAGAAAAAAATTTTCTTTGTGCTGAGACACACTTTTATGAAATGCAACCTTATATCTCATTTTTCTTCATGAGCTGCTCTAATTTAACAGTGGGGCTGGAAGAGCACACATTACCACCAGGTTCAGTCATATAACACCCCAAGCCTGGAAATAATAAGTTGGAAACTCACATCCTACAAAATAAATCAGTCACACCATCAGTTCTATAAGCCTAAGAGTCTGAAAACTGAAGGAAGGCATTTTGAATAGTGCTGTACAGAAGCTAATGCTGAGTTAGCAGCTCACACCATTGTCTTGTTCTCCGTTGGCTTGGCAGAAGCAGTTATTTTATATTTTAACTATGTGTGTCCTCCAACCTCAGCTAGAAAAACTTAATCAAAAATACCACTGCTACCACCAAGTGATGCCATGGGCCATCAATACTCAAAGATTTGAACAAATTTTTCCCAAATGTCACATAATTCCCTGGGACCTGGGAGGTGTTCTTCTTACAGTGTAAGATTGCATCTCTTCTAGGTTTTGCCATGGGGGAAAAAAGTGTTTAGCAAATAGCTACCAAATTCATCAAAAGATTAGGATTCATTTTATTTTAGTGCTCCTTCTTAATCAGCAAAAATTGATTGATTAGTTTACCTGGAACATTCTTAGCTTTAGGGCAGAAGCAGCACATTGTACACCATAGTGGACTGGATTTAAAACAGAAAAAGAAAATCAGCATTCAGGAATATAGTGAACTTCAAAAATGGAAGAAAATAAAAAAGCAAGCTCTGGAGGCATATTAAAATTTTTGTATTTAAACCTGGCTGGTTGGCTCAGTTGGTTGGAGAGTTGTCCCATACACCAAAAGTTGTGAGTTCCGTCCATCCCCCCGTTAGGGCGTGTATGGGAGGTAATAGATCAATTGTTTCTCACATTGACACTTCTTTCTTCTTTCTTTCTTTCTTTCTTTCTTTCTTGCTTTCTTTCTTTCTTTCTTTCTCTCTCTCTCTCTCTCTCTCTCTCTCTCTCTCTCTCTCAAATCAATAAACATTATTGAGTGAGGGTTTAAAAAAACCCTGTGTTTATTTAAAATCTAATAGATGTGTTTTAAGTTGCATTGAATTATGACACTCGCTTTTGGGAAATGTACTTACATTATGACATTTAAATAAACCTGGATAGTTTATACCATCACCTTAGTTTCCTGAAATTCTATATACTTTCTGAGAAAACAAAGTAAGGCAAGTATTTCCACAATATATCCACAACCTCTATTGCCTTCCTTCCATCTCTAACTCCCATGCTGACTTGGAAACTACATTTAGGAAGAGGGTTCTCTAATTGGAAAGTTTTATTGACCTTTCAGAAAGACAAGGAGTGAAAGAGAGAGAGAGAAAGCTAATTCCTTGTCACTGGCTAGAAAAAAGCAAGAGGAACTATCTGAACCCTAGTAATATTTGTCCTCTTTTACCCTGATTTCATCTCTGACTGCTTTCTGCTATTTATTGGTTGGTATTTGCAAGCACCATGCACCTAGCACAATGATTTGCATTTTAGGGGAAGTGGGTTTCTGAGTTGAAGGGTACAATTTCTTGGGGCTTTATTCAAAATGCAGATTCCTGAGCTCCAGATCAGCTCTACTAAATCTGAACCTCTAGAGAGCTGGCATAGAGAAATGTCCATTTCGTTTTCTTTAAAAAAATGATTTTATTTATTTTTAGAGAGAGGGGAAGGGAAGGAGAAAGAGTGGGAGGGAAACATTGATGTGAGAGAGAAACATTGATGGGTTGCTTCATATATATGCCCTGATCTGACTGGAGATCAAATTGGCAATTCAGGCATGTGCCTTGATCAGGAATCCAACTGGCGACATTTCTCTTTGGGCGGTGATGCCCAACCAACTAAGCCGCACCAGTCAGGGAGAATTGCAGGGGTTGCTTTTCAATAACCGTCCAGGGGACTATGATGATGTGGTCATTACATGAAAAGGGATCTTGGGCTCTGAGAAGTGCCAGTGACAAGCCTTGGGTGGACAGGTTTATATCTTATCTCAGAGTGTGTACACAGTAAATATTTAAGTTTGAAAAAAGTAGAAATATATACTACAGTGTGTTCATTATTTTCAAATGTCTTTCCTTCTCCTTTATGATTTCCAAACAGATATGTGACTAGTCTTAAGCATTACTTTACTTTGATCAACTATAAATGACTGAAGAAAGGAGAAAATTTTGGTAATATAGATTCTAATTAATGTGGCCCCTTATTTACTATTTAGCTCCATGTAAGTTATTGAATCATTAAAATTTATAGCTAGAAGGACTTCAGAAAAATTTAGTCGGATACATTTTTTCTTTTTTTAAGTGAAGAAGCTTTCAGGCAGAGTAACTAATTTTAGAATTACTTTATAAATGGGAGTGATCTAAAACATTAATGGAAAATTTTATCTGGGATCTTGACTATTTCCCAGGTTTCTGCTTAATTTTCACCCCTTCCCAGCTCAGATAGAAATACCCACAAAAGAAACAATATAAATAATTATAGTTAATCATAATTAATTAGGTACTGTCTTGGATTTGCCTAGAATCAAAATACTGAAATGGAAATATGACATCCTGCTGGTTCTAACACTTCCATGTTTTCCAACACTTCATCAAACATTTCATGCATTTCTTGTGACAGCACACACCTTTCAAGTTCCTATTGTAAAAGGCATCAAGGTGCCTACCTATGTGCCATGAAGTCCTTGAGTGTGGAATGGCTAATTACAATATACAAAGTGTGCATGAATAATGATAAAAAATTATTATAATTTTCTTTACTCCCTTCATCTATTAATGTTGGGGTTGAAGTAGATGATATCCAAGTGTCTGAAAGAATGATACAATTAAGCTAAACCAAAAGGACTGGTGAAAAGGTGCTAACTTTTAATTTAAAACATAAATTAAAATATTTGAGAAGTGATCATCTGTCCCATCACCATTATTTTACTGAGAAGAAACATTTTATCACTAAAAACATAAGAGGCACATAATTTCAAAATAAAGACCATCCTTAAGTTGGGGGGGGGGGAGTAAAATACTACATTATTCTTATGTTTTTCATCTTGCTGTAGGACAGTGATTGTCAACTAGTGCACCACAAGAAGTTTTAAAACATGCAATACTTGACTAGTCAGGGGCATTGACCCCTTTTCCCTCAGAGTGTCAAATGAAAAAAAGATGACAACAGCCAATATAAAGATAGGCATCTGGGGTGAATGAACCGAAATTATACCTTTTGTTTTCTTTTGTCAAATCAGCAAAAAATATATTGTTTGTTGTGCTGCTGAATTTTAGTAATTAGTTTATGTGTGCCATGAGGTGAAAAGGTTGAAAAATCACTGCTGTGGATTTATTACTTTGCCCTGTACTAGCCCGTCTATGAACTACCCTTGGGAGCCACTGTTGTAATGCTCTACAAGGAACCTTAGAGGCACTATTTTCCTGGGTGTATCTGACTCAACACTCAGCCCCTGAGATGCTTGTAAATAAGGGATTCTAGAGCAAAGAAGTGTGTGGTGGGTGCTTGACAGTGTAACTCCCTTTCAGAGATTCTTGGTGAATAATACTCGTATTTTAGGTTGAGTTCGCTTAAAATGTGGCAAAATGTTAACTTTATTTCATCTATCATTTAAACAGTTATTTACTCCAGGAGACAATTTTAGCACAGAACACCTGTGAACGTTCTGTAAAACGAGTGTTCTGCATAGCACACTCTCAGAAAGTATTCTATGACTTCCTTTAAATCAGCTCCATGTGCTAACATTCCAGTTAGTTAATAGATCCATCATTCTCCCACTCCCCAAAGATAACTTTGAAGGGCTCTCTGACTTAATATTCAAGAAATACTATTTAAGTGGATTAGAAGTGAGCCTAACATTGCAGGCAGCAGCTAAAAGGCCAGAATATAGCCCTGGGAGGAGGGCTAGGGCTTTGTGAAGAGACAGTGTCCTCCCATCCTATCAGAGCAAGACATGTAAGTCAGGAGTTCCAAGTCTCTCTTCCTGATCATTTGGTAGGTTTGGCTGTGTGTAAGGAGAACAAAATAACACTGGCTTAAATAAGATAACTTATTTTCCCTTGTATACATAATTTTCATAGTCCCTAGCAATGATTCTCAAAGCCTGCCCCTGGGGAGCAGAATCAATATCACCTGAAAACATGTTAGAAGTGCACATTTTCGAGACTTCCCCCACACCAACTGAATTAGATGAAGATTCACCAAGCCCTCTGAGGCTCAACTTTCAGGACCACTGGTCCAGAAGTCATGTTCCAGGGCTGGGATGGGGACTCTGCTCCGGGAAATCATCCAGGAATCCAGGCTCCTTCTCTCCTGATGCTTCACTGACTAAACTCTAGGATGTTTCCTTTGTATGCATGATCCCAGATAACTTGCTACCAACGCTTTCCAAAGCTGGCTTCTCTTCTGAGTTCTTCAGCCACAGCCCTGGTTCAGGCCCTCAACAGCTCTACCTGGGCTGCTCCTAACTGTCCTGTCCAGATCCCAACCTGGTCCATCCCCACATAACTATCAGAGTTACCTTTTATTTAATGTAATTTTTATCTCTTTCTTACTGAACCATCATCTGATTCCCTGGGGGCAAAGGCCAAAGAGCCATGAAGGTCAGTCTCTTTCAATACTTTTCCTCAATTATCACTCAGTCTTTTATCTGGATGTCTTCTGGATCCCAGCTCTAGTAAACACCATTTCTGGAACTTACTATGGTACTTTGGCCTCCACACCCGTGCACACACCATTCCTCTTGCTTAGAATGCCCATGCTTGGACTCCTCTTACCATCACTCCCCTGGACACACTTTAAATCTTTTGTTTCTTAGTCCAATAAACATCCCTCCAAATCTAAGCTACACATCACTTCTGTGGGGGCTTTTGTCAACTAACTCATGCATCCTCATGCTCCTATTATAGGTGTTCCTACTTATTCTAGAACACTCATCAAATTGTATTATGACTGTTCTGTGTATAGGGGTGCCTCCCTAATTAGATGGGGAGCTTCATGGAAGCAGGCACTGGTATCCATTCAGTAAATATTAAATGTTTACTTTGTGCCAGGAAGTATATACCCTGAGGTGTAGAGCCTATACAGCGTTGATATCCAGTGGATACCAACAATGGCTGGTTTAAAGCATAAATAAATGAGTGTTTTCTATAAGCTCTCTCAAGGATGTAGTGATTGCAATTAACACCTACTTCCAAAATAACTGTGGTGTCCCTGAGAAATGTGCTTGGAAATAGTTTAGTTGTTAGTATTGTGTAGGGTGTGCTAAGTTTGAAAATGGAAAAGTAGTTTTAGAATAAAAATTGGCCTTCAAAGAGCAAAAGAAGAAGGTGAAGGAGGGAAAAGAGGAGAAAAAAATAACACTAGGGTCAAGGCAAAAAAAAAAAAAAAAGTGAAATTTCTATGCTCAAAACAAGGAATGTGTTTGTACCCAGGAAAATTGGACAAAATGAGTTCTGAAACAGCCATTTCAGCTCCACAGAGAAACAAATATTATCCTTCCAAGTTTAATGGCACCTGTCCCTCTTGCTGAGCAGGAGATAGTGAATTATGTTGTCTACACACTGATGAATTTGAATTCTCTCAGGCATAGTCACCTGTGGTGCCACTTCACCCTGAAATCTTTTCTTCTAGTTTTTTTGAAAGAAGGCAGAATGTCCTGATGCATGTAGTCTTTTCTTCTGATTATTTAAAAAATGAAAGTCTTTCCAGGCAATTGTCCAAACCCAAGAGCTTAAATTAAAATGCTCATTTTCAGAATTTCTCATGTAATTCCCTATTTGAATGAAGGGTATAGATCTTTACTTGATAATCATGGGACAAAAGTAATGAATACTTCTACAGTTTCAGACCGAGTTAGAATCAAGGACACTTAGCAAAATGAGTGGTACTATTGTGGCTCTCAGGAAGAGGCATTAGGGCAAGCCAATCTTTTTACAATCTGTCCTGTGCCAAGACTTTGCTTTATTTATTCCACCGGTAAATCCATTCTGGGAGGTTTTGCTCATTGTCATACTTTGTTACTAGTCCGATAAGAAAAAGTGTGATTGCCAATATTGTTACTTTTCATAATAAACCAAGCCATATGCATATATGCAGTTATTATAAATAACTGTTGGATATAAAGTATTATGACTATAGTTACAATTTGTCAATTACAGAGTTACTACTCAATGCAAATAAAAAATTCCACAATATCTTTCCATAATTTTCATGAAGAGCCTTTCTAGGTGCAAATTTTTATTCATGTATTTCTCATAGTATGTAATTGGACATAGTCTCTGTCTCCTAAGCAAGAGGTTTGTTGTAAAATCTCTAGCTTGCAATTACCATACAGTTAAATGACTAGTCACAGAAACTCACTCCCCAATCATTGACAGGAATGGCCACACTTATGGCTGAAATTAACACTGAGGAAATGGATCTGCCTCTCATCCATATCCAGGAAGTCAAGCACAGCAAAATGACCCAACCATGACAACATTTCTTTAATGAGATATGATTAATCTGTGCTGTCTGAGTGACAAAAAACTTACATGTTAGGTCCTGGTTTCCTGCCCTAAGTACAGTTGGACGTGATGAAGGGGAATGGGGAGAATTCATTAACAACAACAGGGTATGACCTCCTCTAAATGTGTTTGGATGAGATGTTCAAATGCTTCCACAACAGTTTTCTTCCCCATGAACCCTTCCTTCTCTGTGGCCTACCAAAGAATACATAGATACTGATTATTAATGAAATGTACTTACGTAACAGTGATCGTATCTTCCTAACTCTCACTACCTTGATTTCAGAAATAACATCTACTTCTGAGGAGACTTATGGTAGGGCATAAAAACTCAGAAAATATCCCCAAGAATGCCACAGACAGTAGAAAACTACTGCTTCCCTCTGGATTTCACTGCTCTCCCCTCAAGCTGATCATTTCATGCTGATAGGTGTTGCAGGCTTTTGGCATGTATTTATGGTAGTTAGAGCTCTCTTTCCCATTCCATGCTGTGGCTCCCCCACAATGTCACTCTTTCCATGTCTTCTGCATTCCTTATCTGCGTCAACAGATATGCCTCCTTCTTTGAATCCAGAGATATGAGCAGCCAATGCATGGGAAGACTCTCAACACTCTGAAACTTTGGTACCCACCTCCATATCCCATTCTTCATCCCCACATTTGCTGTCTTTACCGTTTTCATCTGCATCTCTGATGTATTGAAAATGGTGTTTCTCTCACAGGAAGGCTGAACCCTCTAAATTCTGGGTCCTAATCTCTCATAGTTCTTCTTTCCTATACTTTCAATATTTAGAACATCTTTCCCATCAATATCTGAAATCAAAAAACAAACACCAACTTTCCATCAACCTTTCTATTCCTTGGAAATCAAACTTCTTTTAAACATTGCTCCCAATCCTTGTTATCTTCCATGTTAGCTAGTCCACAAAAATGACCCTACAATGACCCTGGTTTTCGTGTTCCTTTTTCATTCCCTGTCTTTGAAGAGAGGCTGGACTAGTGACACACTTCTTGGCTGAAAAAAAAAAATTCAGCAAAATGACATTGTCTAGTTTTTGAAGTTAGGTTGAAAAAGGTCTACTTTCTAGTACTTTCTATCTGTGTTTCCTGGAATGTTTGCCCTCAGGGAAGCTTGTCTTTATGTAAAAAGTCTAACTGCCTTGAGATTACCATTAGGAAACTCAAACTGGCTATGTGGAGAGGTAGTGTGGAAAGACAGAGAAGGATCCCTATCCAGACCCTAGCAGTTCTGATCACCTAAGGTGAGGCCCTGCCATGGAAGTGAAGAAGGCCTCTTAGACATTCAACCCAACAGAACATGCAGTTGAGTCCAGCCCCAGCCAAGGTCTGACTGCAACTGTGTGAGAGGTCCTGTATTAGTTTCTGGGGGATGCTGTAACAAAGTACCACAAACTGGGTAGCTTTAAGCTGTGGAAGTTCATTCTCTCACCATTCTGGAGGCTAGAGCTCTGAAATCAAGGGGTTGGCAGGGCTATGCACCTTGGAAACCTACAGAGAAGAATCTTTTCTTGCCTCTTCCTCAGTTCTGGCAGTGGCCATCACCCCTTGGCATTCCTTGGATTGCAGCTGTATTACTTTGATCTCCCCCTGTTTTCATGTGGTGTTCTCCCCATATGTTTCTCTCATCTTATAAAGACATCAGTCAGATTAAAAGCCCACTCTACTCTAGAATGGTTTCATTTTAACTAATTGCATCTGTAAAGACCCTATTTCTAAATAAGGTCACATTCTAAGGTATTCTTTCTGAGGGACACAATCCAGCTTACTACAAACCCTAATCTAGAATCGCCCAGTTGAACTTGGTCAATGCACAAAACTGTGAAGGGTAATAATAACTGGTGGTTTTAAGCCACTAAATTTTAGGATGGTTTGTCCCATAGCAAAAGAAAACCAAAATGTCTTTCTTTACCCAAATCTATTTACTACAGTCTGGCTCCTGCCAACATATTTTTTTGATGAGATCACCAGTTGCCTCCTTGGTGTTAAATCCAATGGATAGTGGTGCTGTTCCAGAAGGGGGACATAGCTACCTCCTTTCTTCCCTAAAGTTCATCAAAATGGCCACAGAAATTTGTAAGAATAGATTTGTAAACCCTTGAAGAACGAAGAAGGGTGATATTAGCAGACCAGAAACCCAAAGTATTCCTTACAGATGGAAAGCAGATGGACTTGGATTGAAAGAGGGAGTGAAAACATAGCCAAGGACCCCTTAGCTGAAGAGGGGACCACTGCTCCACAGGGCCCAGGGAAGACCCCAGGGTTGGAGTCGGCAAGATCTGGAGGCTTTGTTGGGGTTGGAGCCAGGCTCCCCTTCCCTCCTCACATCCGGCTCCATTCCAAGCCGCTGGGGGAGACATGCTGCCTCACCTACAGTTGCTGCAGAAATAAAGCAGACCTTTCCTTGGTGGTTTTCTATAGTGGGTGTGGGAGCCAGAGGGGCACGGGGTAGTGTCCTTAATAAAGGCAGGCTCTATAGAGAGGGAGGGAGCAAGTTAGAGAGGGATACAAAGCCCAGGACAGGAGCAGAAGCCATAGAAGGGCTTCTCTACATTTCCCTGTTCCTGCTGCCCTAGTCCAGGTGCACCTGGTGCCCTCTACTGGCCACCGCCCCTCTCAATGCCCTGATGGGAACGGACGCTCATGGACTAACCCAGCCTACCCACCTACCCACTCATGATAGCGTAGTGCTGTTCATAACAAGAGACACCTTCAATTCAGACTTTCTCAACATGCATGCTATGGACATTTGGAGCCAGAAAATTTCTTAGTGTGGGTGTCTGTCCTGTGCATGGTAGGATGGAGGATGGAAAACATTCTTGTCCTCTACCCACAAGATGCCGTCCATAAGTATTCCCTCTGCCTGGGGTTGTGACAACCAAAAATGTCTCCAAATATTTCCAAGTTGCTCTCTATTGAGAGCCGTTACATTGAGTTCATGACTAACAACCCCCTCTCTGGCTCTCTGCTCATTACCAGGAGAAGAGAAAGCTCAAGTGTCCAGGAAATACTGCTCCTATCTAACTGTAGCTGCCTTCTCAGCTTCTACTTCTACTCTCTAAATTCTCCCAGGGACTTGACTGTCCTTCACAGACAGAGCCACAGTAGACGTGCATATGTTCAGACAACACGCAGATGTTGGTTTTCACATGGCACTTCCAAATGCCTTCAAGGGAGGCTCTCTGCAGTCTCAAACGCGTAATTGGTGTTTTCAGATAGAAGCAGTTCCTGGGCTGACTGCACACTTCTCCTGGAGTAATGGTTGTTTGTACCAGGCCTGAGAAATGAGGCTCCCAAAGAGGAAAGGCAGAAGTGGGCTGGGGGAAAGGCTGACACCCAGGAGTCAACTTCCCTTAAGTAAATGGAAGAAGTAAGCTGCTTGCTGTAGCGCTGTGGTAGAAGAGAACAGGCTAAAATTCTTTCCTTGAAGCAGTTGGTCTTGCTGGAGTTTCATTTGAGTTCATTGTTCATCTCTGAAAAGGAAATGCTCCTGGGAAAGTGAAGCCTGACCTGCATCTGGGAGGAGATCCTCAGACTCCAGGTACCCAGGGAGAAGGGCAGGGTGGAAGAAACTCTTGGAGAGGGAGGGGAGAGACTTGATTGGGGTAGGGGCTGGAGTGCTTTGGGGGATCCTTGGAGCAGGCCAACTCTCACAAGAGAGCTTGGAAGTGCATGTTGCAAGGAGAAGTGGTCTCTTCAGTTCAGTCTTTCTGTGGTAGGGTGGGAGAGGGAACTTCTTTATTAGTTAGGTGCCCAGTTATCTTTTTCTAGGGTTTTCTCATGGAAGTAGGTGCACACAGCCAACCTCCAACCACTCTTCAGAGAGAACACATCTGTCCAAGTAAACCAATGCTGCTGGCTCAGCTCATTTTGACACAGAAGCAACAAGCTCACTGTGGATGCAGATGGAGAAGGAGGGGAGACTCAGGCATTCTATAGTTTACCAAGATGCCAGTGGTACCTCATTTTTATTGATTTTATTTGTAAAGATTTATTTATTTATTATTTTTAGAGAGAAGAGTAGGGAGAGAGGCAGAGAGAGAGAGAGACATCAATATATGGTTGTCTTTCACCTGCCTCCAGCTACGGATCTGGTTGGAGACCTGGCTTGAGCAACCTGGTTATATGCCCTGGCTGGGGAATCAAACCAGCAACCTTATCCACTGTGCCATCAGCCAGAGTCTCATTTTTAAAGTTATTGCTCTAGAGCAGTGGCCAGTAAACCATGAGATATCACCTATTTTTATTAACAAAGTTTTGTCAAAACATAACCACACTCATATCATCTATGGCTGCTTACCATGACAGGATAGATTAGTTACCTGACACCATATGACCTGCATCTTTAAAATATTCACTATCTTGTTCTTTACATGAAAAGTGTGCAACCAAGCTCCAGAGCATGGAAGGCAGAGTTGTTTTTTAATACCATCCAGTTGCCTGCTTTCCTTCACTGTGCTATAGCTATATTTAAACAGAGTGTGAGATTGTCAATATAAGACTGACAGTTTTTGTAGCATATATGCTTAGATTTCATTTTTGCTCCAATAAATGGTGCTTTTCAAGAGGTCTAGAGGGTCTATGTGGTCCCTCAAGCCTGCAGGGATGTGAGTGGGAAAGAGGAAGGTGAGATGAGGAAGGTGCGGATGGAAGGAGAGGTGATGGATCTGCTTCGAAAACTCAGGACAGAGCCAGGTAGCTGGTTGAGTGAGGCAGGACAGGAAGTCTCATCTCCCAGGGTCCTTCTCCCCTTCCAGCTGCCTCACCTTCTTCCACCTCTGCTCCCTTCCCATGTGCTGAGGCCCCTCAGCTGTAGGAAGGGGCTTCCTCCTGAGGAAGCCCACCCAGAAAAGCCAAAGCCCTTCCCCAGGTCTGTTGCTCCTGTCTTGTGATCGTTCCATGTTTCCCTTCTTAGCCCTCGCACCCAGCCCAGGGAGACCAGCTCCAGTGAGACTTCTGCCTTCAGCCCCCACTTCACAATCTTTCTGGCTCACTGGATGAAGCACCCTGGGGAGAAGGGAGGGAGCACAACTATAGGCAGGTCTCGTAAAGATAGACAAAAATCCTGTCAAATTTCATTTGGAAACTCTCACTCTGCATTTAAGTACAGTTCTAGCACAAAACAAGTAGCAAAACAGTTTTTTTTGTTTGTTTGTTTTAGTTTTTACAAATCGGTAGCTACAGGGTTGGGGGGCTTGTGAATGCATTTTTTTCCACAGTACATTTTGTTGAAGAACATTCATTTAATTCAGCAAAACACCATTACTTCAAGCCAGCTTTTGGGGCATGAAGGTGGGTGTGCTCATGGAACTCCAATTTAAAATGGTGTTTGTTTAGAGCCCTGGCTGGTGGCACAGTGCATAGGGTGCTGGCCTGTGAACCGAAAGGTCTCTTGTTCAAGTCCCAGCCAGGGCACATAACCAGGTTGCAAACCAGGTCTCCAGCCAGGTCTGTAGCTGCAGGCAGGTGAAAGGCAACCATACACGGATGTTTCTCTCCTTCTCTTTCTCCCTCCCTTCCCCTCTCTCTAAAAATAAAGACATAAAATCTTTAAAAAATGCAATAAAATAAAATGGTGTTTGTTTAGCCCTGGCCAGTGTAGCTCAATTGGTTGGAACACTGTTCCATACATGTAAGAGTTGCAGGTTTGATCCCTGTTGAGGGCACATGCCTAGGTTGCAGGTTCGGTCCCCCATCCAGGTGTGCACAAAAGGCAACAGATCATTTCTCTCTCACATTGATGTTTCTCTCCCCCTCTTTCTCCTTTCCCCACTCTCTAAAAATCAATAAACATGTCCTTAGGTGAGGAAAAATAAATACATGAAATTGTGTTTAAAAGTAGTTTACCTCCCCAAAGTAAAAGCTTGTGTATACAACAATTGGATATCAGATCATCTGGATAATATGACCAGCTTGCATTTATTTGCACTTGTCTAAAATTTAGGGAACCATGGTTAGCAATGACCATGTTTACCTCTTCCCAGCCAGTCTAAGAGCAGATAAAATGCTCTTTGTTTGGAAAAGCAAGTGAGTTAAGGCCTAGTGAGGTTACACATGGGTACTTCTCAGAATTTTCCCCAGTGTCCTTGCTGAGTTTTCTATATTAGAAAACACTAGTTTTCATCTCATAATGGGCTCCTATCATTTCTTGCAAGAGGCCCTTGAGTTCTTATGTCCACTAAACACGATCTGTACACTAAATAAAGGATATATCACAAACACATCTGAAAAAGCCATGATAAATTGTGTATAATTACCTTATTTCAAAGGCACATTTTGTCATTTTAAAAATCAGCAGGTATTAAAAATGTTCTTTCTTTTATAAACTGTAGGAAAAGCTGCTCATTTAAAAAGGCTAAAAAGCAAAAAATAGGTTGACTGAAGGGAGTGTTGCTGGCTCTGGGAGAACCACAGAGGCCAGGGCCTTGGGTGGGGGTGTTATCCTGCACAAGTGTTCCTTCACAAAGTTCCTTCACAAAGTCAGTGAGTCACTGTAACTCCGAGTAGAGAGGCTGCACCCCTAGTGGTTAGGACTGCAGGCTGGAGTCAGAGAAATCCTGAGCAAATTTTCTAAACTTTCCTCAACTTGAGCGTCCAGGCATATAAAATAGTTCTTACTTTACAAGGTTGTTGTAGGCATCAAATAGGATAATTACTTTTAATAAATTATTCATCACAGTGCATAGCATAGAGTAAGTATGGATACATTTTTGTTATTGTTATCAATAGTGTTATTGGTATAAATACTGTATTTTTGCTCTCTCCCCTACCTCAGTCAGCGTTCTCCCAATTTCCATGGAAAGATGCTGCATGCTGGAGGTGTGGGCACCTGCAGAAACCTTTTAGAGGAAAGGTGGTCTGTTTGTCTCTTATTTCTGGCTACACAGTGCTCTTGCCTTTACTAAGCTAGCAACAAGCCCCAGGCAACAGTAACTTCTCACGTGAGGACAGGCTCCCACAATGGAGCTGTCTGAGCGAATTTGGGCATGTGAGCTATTGAAACGAATCAGACCTGACAAATCCGATTTACAGGTGAAAATAATGTTGTGATATTTACCAAAAGTATAGATAGCAAGTTAAGGCATCTCCAACAGGCATACATTGATTGCCTATTTTAATCAGGTGGTGTAATTTAACTACCACCAGCAACCAAACGCTTAAGACAGGTAAATCTAATCATAAATAATTCCCATTTTGATGCATTTAAAAATCAAGTAACACCTTTGACTGAAGTTTGCTACAAGGTGACACGTTTCCTGCATTAGGTGAGGTCACCTCAGGTTTCATTTGGGTGTTCAGGGAAGATCTGACTTGACACAAACAGATGCCAAACAAAGCATTAAATCAATTTCACTAGGTGCCAGGGTGTTAAGGTAGACAGACAGACGAGGGAGACTCCTGCCTGCATATATCTGCTGCATCTCTGATGCTCCTGGGATTTACCAATATTGCTCCATCAGTATTGCCAACATTTCTGGGCAGAGTCAAGAGTTGTGGCTTTGAAAGAGACCTGGAGAAGTCACTTCCTCTAGAAGCCCTGGAGCAAGGTTATTGTTTCAGCGAAGCAGGTCTGGCTTTCAAAACTTACTTGTTGAATGAATAAAGAAAGAAAAAAAAAAAAATGCTTTTCACCTTCTATCCCCGAAGGCTGCTTTGCCCTGGGGGTGTGAGAACAGCTGAAAAGTCTTATCCACTCCTTTATTGATTATTTACATGCTACCCACTTTTAACAAACATTTACTGCAGTTTACAGGGAAAGCCCCCCCCCCCCCCCCCCCCCCCCCCCCCCCCCCCCCCCCCCCCCCCCCCCCGCCCACCTCCCCCCAACACACACACACTGACAAAGAGCCTTATTCTAGTCATCCCTTGCAGGGTTTTAACACTAGCTGGATCATTAAAAAAAAAAAAATTAAATGGCTATTTGCATGGGATGTTATGCCAGGGGCTAAGTCAGTCAGGCAGAATCAGGCTCAGACCTCTGTAAATTTGCCTTCAGTTGGCGTTGACAAGCATTCATCCAGGACATTCCGCGTGTAAGAGCTGTCAGGCAGTGCACAGGTGGCAAAACTGAATCCCAAGTGAACAATGCCCTGCCCTCAAGATAGACTCAGGGCAAGGGTATGTGACAGTCATGTGTGTGGACAGGACCCCTAAATCCACCTGTGCCAGGCAGGAGGGAGGAGAGCTGTGAGGGGCTCCTGGTATGTGCCTTGCAGGAAGGTGGTGCTCCTGGTGTGCCCGAAAGGGAAGCCTGTCCAAGCAGATAAAGCTCCAGGCAAAGCTGAGAAGGAGAACTCAGCTTTCCCAGACACTTCTCTGCCTGCCTGCCTCTATCTGCCTCCTCTTTCCCCTCCTTCCCTTCCCCTCTGGACACCCTAAACCCTAAGCCTGTCATAACTGCCTGGCTTCACCTTTCCCAGAAGATTGGCATGCCATCTTGGAGACAAGTCCTGAGATAAAAATGTCCATTTCTACAGGACTGTGTTCTTGGCTGGCTATCACCAGGAGCAGTGACGGGAACCCCGACCCGTGCCAATGCCAGTCTGTTACAGGCCACGCGTAGGACTGTTGGATTTTAAAAGAGGATCATGCCTAAGCACAAAGGAAGTAACCTTGCCAAACGTGGGCTCCTGGAGGCCTATTGTTAAAGTGGGAGCTTTCTGGAGTGAAAGATCTCCTCAAATCTAAGCCCAGACCACTTCTAGTCCTGTGTACCTGGAAGGCAAGGACTTTCCAGAAAAAAATATCCTGGGAAGGGTTTCACTAGCGAAAGACAATCTTCCCTAGCTCCTGAGCCAGACAGTCAGGGGGAGGAAGAATCTCTTCAGTTACAGTCCTTCATTCCATGCAGCACTAGGGTTGCAGCCTGTGAGTTACTGTGAGGAGGCAAGGAGAGTTATGTGAAGTAGGACAAACAGCGATAGTTCCAGATGTGCTCACGACACCACACTCGGAGACCCGAGGTAGCTGTGTGTGTTTCAGATGTGTAAACACGTGGCTTTGCACACTCCCATGTGACAGTTTACCTGGGTTTAGTCTTAGAAGACATGATTTAGTCTTCTACTTTTGCATTCAGCATCTGGTATAAGCAAACACAAAATTCTCACTGTGCTCAACTTGTTTCCAAAGATATCACTTGCTTTGGAATAAACTCATATTTTAAAAACAAACATTTTTTTGAGATCTGATAACATTTGCTCTGTGTGTTAAAATTTAAGCTCCATCACATCATGGAACTCTATTGTTTTATTTATGGCTATATTACCAACATCGGAAGAACCTGGCACAGAGTAGGCTTTCAATCAATAGTTGTTGAATAAGTGAATGAATAG